>JAJEJO010000418.1:788412-855002 GCA_020662805.1 Glaucomys volans
GCGCCCAGCAAGCCTCCTTCATTTCTGTTTCAATCTACCACGGGAAACTGTCTATAGTCAGCATATCTAATAGAGTTAGAGTTTAAAGAGCAGTTTGAAACCATTGAAGTGTGCTGTACTTGGAATGACAGCCATACAATAGTATTACATATGTGCTTGATGTTGTTTTAAGTGCTTTGTTGAAATTACTTACATAAAAATTATGACAATCCCACCAGGTAAGGTACTGGTAGTATCCACATTTTTCCATTGAGAACACATAGAGCCCAAAGTCATACACTAGTAATTGGGGAGCTAGAACTTGAACCCAGACAGTTTGGCCTCAGAGTTCATGCTCTCACCAACTACAATATATTGGCTCAATACTAGTTTAAGTCACGTGACTACGATCATTTGTAAACTTAATTGAAAAGATTTTAGTTATCTCTAGAGCCTGCACTTTTAACATTTACTTTTATCATGGCCTCTCAATTTGATGCTGAGCATTGGCTGTTCATTATTTCTTGACATTGCTGAAATTTCAGGCTTTGCAGTGTGATGAGACTTTCTTGGGTACAGGTGAGAAGGGTGGCGAATTATTGATTCTGATTCTGCCTAGAAATGTAAAGGGTCTGAAATTTTCCTTCCTTGCATAGGAATGAATTGGTCAGTCACAGATACATGGATGCTGGAAAAAGGCACGCAATTCCCAGGTCAGAGACAAAGGGCAGTTCTTCAGTCCAGGCAATAGCAGGAACCAGAATGTCAGCATTTGTGTTTCTTCCCTGAGTTTCAGTTTCTGCATGGTGAGGAAAAGTGGGCTTGAAGAGGACGCATAGCTGAGGGAACCCAAATATTTTATAGCAGGCAGTAAAGCCTGTCTACCCTTGACCTTGAAGGAGACATTCTTTCCTATGCCCCTGAGAGAGACACTACCTCTATCTTCATAGGCTCTTGGCTCTGTAAACATCCTTGAAAAAGCTGATGAGAATGAAAGCAATTCTTAATTCTTTTGTGATTTTTCTCATCTTGTGAGCATCAAATGTCTCAAGTCAGACATTCTAAGAACCTAGAATTTCAATATAAATATATGAATAATAGATTATGAAACAATTCAAGGGGTTTGTGTAATTTGGATTGCAAATATGTAAGCCCTTCTGGTGGGAAAAACCATTGTGAGCTGGGTTGGGCAGAGAAGTCTTCATAGACGGAGATTTATCTAAGTCAGAAGAAACTGGAGAGTGAGCAAACAGTGACCGTTTTAAGTTTCCTCACAGCTGAGGCCGTGATGTGGCTGAGTGCACATACACATTGGACTCGTTATCTATCTACTAGATATGTGTCCTTGGCCACCTCTCTTAACCTGGTTGCTCATTGATTTTTTTCCCTTTACTTTTCTGCAAGATGCAAATAATTATTACCTGGAGATGTAAGAATCAGAATTTTGA
The DNA here is from genome assembly GCA_020662805.1 of Glaucomys volans. Classification (NCBI taxonomy): domain Eukaryota; kingdom Metazoa; phylum Chordata; class Mammalia; order Rodentia; family Sciuridae; genus Glaucomys; species Glaucomys volans. The sequence goes on from JAJEJO010000418.1 coordinate 789,840, forward strand.
CCAATATCATAGTGAAAAATGGCAAGACCTTGGTCTTATCTGTACTCTGAAAGCAGAATGGAGAAACTGAGTTGGATTTTCATCCTGTAGGGAGAAATTGGTGATGTGGCCACAATTTACCCAGTTTCTTGAAATAATCATTGATTTCTCCCATCTTTACCCACCATGACACAGGCACATGATCTCTCTTCCCTAAGAAGTTTTCTTCACTTTCCCTATCAGTAAAGGGAGGACAATAAAACCCACCTAATGTAATGATCGTGAGGGTTACATGAAATAACGCAGGAAGGACGCTTGGCGCAGTACCTAACAAACAACAGGTGCTCCGTGTACACCATCTGGTGTTACCTCAGAGACCAGGTGTGCTCATTTGTTTGCTTTTTGCATACTACCACTTTGCCTCATTCAAAAAAAAAATGTTAGAGGTGGCTTACAGAAAATCCAAAGAGATTAGTTAGTTCCCCAGTCATGTTCCAACTCAGCTATCCTTTGATCAGGATTCTAATGAATAGAGATCAGAGAAACAAGAAGAGTGAATTAGAATGAGAAAAAAGTAGCAAATGTAAAATAAATGGGGAAATATGCATAACTAAACATCTGAAAGCGTATTATTTAGTTACTTGGTCTCTGGCTTGTTTTAGGGAGGTCTTAAGTAGTTTATGAAGATATGTATCCCTAACAATGCAAAATTAAAATAACTAATTATGCATTTATATCCTCAGTGCTTCTCCAAAAGAATATTGTTAAACTTGTGAATTTAAAACAAACAAATGTCAAGAAATTAATAGGAAAAAACTGAGTTCTCAAATGGGAAATTAGAGTGGGGCTCCACTTGTGTGCTCTCCTTGCACAGGAATGGCCAATACCTGTCCTGACCCTCTCAGTCACAGACAAAAAAACTAATGAGGGCAACCTTGAGACAGTCAAGCATGGTCTTCTGGCTTTGTGCTTACTTTGGGTCAGATCCTCCTTTGCTTCTGACTTCCCTTTTGACTTTTGACTCCTCTGTCTAGTTCTGCTCCAGCCCTCTGGTGTGTGCATCACTGTCCTTGCACCCTGACCTCAGCAGCATCTCTCAGGACTTTGGCTCTGGATCCCTCCAGCATTGTTTCTGGCTGCTCCAACTTGGGTTCATGGAACCCGAATCCTCCTTTGCACAGCCATGGTGGTCTCCTTTATGCAAGTGTCCGTTTCGCCACCTGCTGCCTTTCAGTATGGAGTCTGGGCTCTGTCCTTAGCTCTCCTCTGACTGCACATCAGGCCCTGGGCTACTTGGTGCACATTTGGTTTCACTAAATCACCAGCTGGTTTGTCCATCTGCGAAGGGGTCATTGCAAGGCATACTCAAGGAAAACTACTTCATGAGACATTCTCAGGTTTCTGTTAAATAATAAAGCAGGAAGATTTCCTTCTTCATTGCAAAACAACTACAGCCCAACAGCACAAGCAGCAGTAACAGTGTTATCTTCCATCTTTGAGTACTTCTGTGCCAGGCATTTTATGTTTTAAAAAACCTCGTGAGTAAAGGAGAGCTTTTTTTTTTTTTTTTGCGGTGCTGGGGATTGAACCCAGGGTCTTGTGCTTGAGAGGCAGGCACTCTACCACCAACTGAGCTACATCCCCAGCCCCCTAAAGGACAGTTTTAACATCATTCTATAGGCAGCAGAATCAGGTTCAGAAGCTCAGATTAGGTGAGTCTCCCCAGGTCAAATAAGTGGTCAAGTTTCAATGCGATTAACATCAGTCTTCCTGACTCTGAAGGCCGTATTTGCACACTGCTCACCCTTCTGGTATCCACAGTGGCCAAGAGAGAGAGGAAGGGGCTGGATTTCACTATTTCCTTTGAAGTCATGCCCCCCGTGTCCTAATATCTCCCCTGAGGCTCCATCTTTCCAGGGTTCCACCAGTTCCCAATAGCACCAAGCTGGGGATGGAGACGCTGACACAGATCCCAAGTACAGCAGGCAGTAGTTCCCAAAGCTGGCTCTTCACCTGTGTGCTGTTCACGCATGTGGCACTAATTCATTTAATATCTACTGACCATGCCTTAGTGCCAGGCATCTGCCAGGTGCCGGGGAAAGGCATTTGCTTGTTTGCTGCCTGTCCCTCCACCTTCCTTCAGGCCTTCCACCCGTCCCTCTGACATCCACTTGCCTTTCAATCATTCCCCATTTCTATTGCTGGTTCATTCTGACTCTGTCTTTAAAAAAAATGCCCAAATCATTTCCATCTCTCCCATCCCTTTCCTATTATCACCTTTGTTCTCTTCCATTAAAAAGAGCTTCCAAAGAATGGCCTACAGTTCCAGCTTCCTGGTTGCACATTCACTTCCAGTCCCCATGGTGCAGCTCCAGCCCCTCACGGCCCCAGTCACTCCAGTGGCCACTTCTGTGTCTGCTGTCCCAGGCCTCTCAGCCACCTAGACAGCATCCCTCTCCCCTCCTTTGCAGGCTTCTGAAATGCTTTCCACGTCTTCCTGAAGGGCTGCCCACTCTCTACCTGTACGTAAATGTGGCCCACCTTCAAGCTCCCCTCTGCCTACTGCTCTTGTTTCCCTGAGCGTTCTTGCCGGTTCAGTTGTACCCATGTGTGTGGCTGTGGCAGACTCCACATGCCAGTTATGCCTTCCTCCCTCCTTTCGTATGTCCCACTTCTTGTGCCAGTTAGTGGGAGAACAATGGGCAGCAAAGTCTCGGCCTCTGCTCTCACAGACTGTATGCTGGCGGGAAAGACTGAGAACTGGAAAATAAAAGAGGTCTTTCATTTATGAGCAATATTGGTATAAGAACAATCAATAAGAATTCTTCCCATAGGAAATGAGAGTCAAATTGAGACTGGAGGAAGAATAAGAGGTAAGGAGGCAAATAGTAGAGGATAGAAGTGTCCTCAGCAGAAGAAACAGCCTGTGCAAAGGCCCTGGGGAGAGGAAGCCTTTACATTACTGGGAAGGGCTCGAGTGGCTACCACAGGGAACAGTGGGAACTAGTGAGGCAGGAGGTGGCCAGGCAGGGCCTGCTGGGACAGACAGGGTTCTGATCTTTATCTGATGAGCACCTGGGAAATTGCTTAAGGGTTTAAGTGGAGAGGTGACATGATCAGATTTTAATTTTGTCTTAGAATGTGGAGAATGGAGAAGAGAAGAGGACATGGATACGTAGATGTGCATTCAGAGGCTCCAGGTGATGGCTTGTTAGTACAGGTAAGAAAAGAGACTGTCGGTCACGTTACAGAAAGTCTGTCAATGTGCTTGAAATGACTCAAGTTGTCTGTGTAAGGGGAGTGATATGAGCGTCCAAACTTGAGGTTCAATTATATGCTGCTGCTTCCTCCAAAGAAGGGACGTTGTCAGATGGCTTCACTCCTGAGCAGCCTCTTTGCTGCGTGTAAGGCTATTTCTCTACTTTTCCTCCATTAGTGTGAATCACTAGTCAGTGGATCGCACAAGTCATGAGGCTGAATTCACAGGCCAGCAGCACCCTGGATCTGTCCAGATGTGCTCACAGGGCCCCCTCCAGGGAGCCATGGTTGTCACCCAGAGAGCACCAGCTCCTGGTGAGGTGTAGCCCCCTCCCTCCCTCTTTGGCCTTGTAAGATGAGTAGTGAGGCTTTGTACTGAGGCTGTGGGTCATGTGCATTGTGGGTCACATAGCCACTTTTAACTGCCAACAGAAGTGCCACATGCATGTGTGTGAGTGTTTTTATTCATTACACTTTACCACCAAAATGTGGCATGGAGCTGGAATCTGAGTGTGAAATGCATCTTGCATATTTCCCGTGACACTCCACCCCCTCAGTTATATGGGTAGATGAGGAGCTCAGAAATTACTGTTGAATGAATGTGCAATCTACTTCAGGAAGCCTTACCTTGCAAATAAAACCACAGAAGCAAGAAAATGAGCAGTGGACTCGGGGCGTGCTGGAGAAATCTTAATCTCATGTAAGGATTTGGATGCAGGGCAGAGAAGGGAAGGGCATCAGAGGGTGTCTGGCAGTGAGGGCATTGCATGGAGTGTGAGGGGGACTAGCTGCCCTGTGTCATCAGATTTGGAGGAAGAAAGGTATGATCAGAAAAGATTTTGGAGAAATCTTGCTGTGTATCCTGTGGGGATAATTCCTCTTTAAGTTTCTTCAAAAGCCTACTAATGTTCTGCCTTGTCTTTCAAGGTCTTTGCAGTTCGGTTTGTGTCTTTATTACATGGATGGAGAGGCAGAGGCCCGCCTCGAGGAAGCCCCCAGGTTTTGGTTTGCAAACACATCCAAGTGTTTGGACTGCCTCTCTGCTCTTTGTCGGCAGGATCTTCGGTTGGCACGAAGCTTCCTCTGTGTGGCAGGCTGGAGGCGGAAGCTGAGCACCTGCCCATCAGTGCATTCTGAGCTCCCCTAAATTTGTAGGCGAGACTTCGGAACTGCAGGGCATCTCAGATATCATTTTGCAAATGAGGAAACTGAGACTCACCAAGTGCGATCGGCTGCTATCTATCACACAGCCCTCAAGTAAAAGCAAGAACTCGAACTTGATATTCTTAATTCCTAGGACAAAGAGCTCTTTCCTTTCTTGGGTCTTTTCTCCAGGTCTGCTCATGTCCTTAGGTTTCAAAGCTTTAATGGACTTGAAAAAGGAACTCCCTTTGTCTGTTAAGACTCTGTTGATCATAAACAACGAAAACAGCTACTAGCTGTAGGTGACAAGAGGAATGCTGGGACACTCATGGATGGAGGAGGAGCAGAACCCCAAGTGGTGGGAGGACAGGCCTGGCAGCTGCGCGACAGCAAAGTCTCTCTGTGGTGTGCACACTGACCACTTCCCCTGTGGGGTTTGGGGACCCATATTAATCATGCGGTTCTTTAAAAATATTTTCCTCTTCTAAAATCTTCAACTAGGGGCATCTTTTTTCTTTTTTTTTGGTGGGGGGGATCCAGGGATTGAACTCAGGGACACTCGGCCACTGAGCCACATCCCCAGCCCTATTTTGTATTTTATTTAGAGACAGGGCCTCGCTGAGTTGCTGAGGCTGGCATTGAACTCACGATCCTCCTGCCTCAGCCTCCCAAGTTGCTGGTACAGGCATGTGCCACCACGCCTGGCAGGGGCATCTTAAAGAATAAAAAATGCTACTGTGATTCTTGTCTGTTCCAAATAATCGGAACTTCTGATGATGACAAAGACAGTTTTGGCCACATTGTGGATTGGATTTATTCAGCACTTTTAGGAACTGCATGTTCACAGGCTGGAGCCCTAACTCCCAAGCTGTGGTGTCAGAGGTGGAGGCCTGAGAAGTAATTAGGGTTCGAGGAGGTCGTGAGGGGGGTCCTCATGATGAGGTCAGGGCCTTGGAAGGAGAGACACCAGGCAGCTCTTTCTCTCCCTCTCTGCCTAGAGGCAGCAGTGAGAAGCTGCCACCATCACGAACTGGACTCTCTGGCATCTCCATCTTGGACTGGTCTTCAGAACTCGGAGATATAAAGGTCTGAAGTTCATCACAGGAAGTGTCCCTGCCCTGCCAGGGGCACTCGACCACTAGCCATACCCTCAGCCTTATTTTGTATTTTATTTAGAGACAGGGTCTCACTGAGTTGCTTAGAGCCTCATTGTTGCTGAGGCTGGCTTTGAACTCACCATCCTCCTGCCCCAACCTCCCCAGCCACTGGGATTACAGGCATGCACCACCACACCAGGCGATCAGGTCATTTTTAAAAAAATTGAAAATAAAAACTAACTGGCACATCAATGTTTATAGCAGCTCAATTCACAATAGCTAGATTGTGGAACCAACCTAGATGCTCTTCAACAGATGAATGGCTAAAGAAACTGTGGTATAAATACACAATGGAATATTATTTAGCTTTAAAGAAGAATAAAATTATGGCCTTTGCAGGTAAATGGATGAAATTGAAGAAGATCATGCTAAGTGAAATAAGCCAATCCCAAAAAACCAAAGGCCAAATGTTTTTCCTGATAAATGGATGATGATACATAATGGGGGTGGGGGTGGGGGCAAGAGAAGAATGGAGGTGCTTTGGATTACGTAGAAGGAAATGAAAGGGGGAGAGAGAAGGGGTAGGAAAGATGGTGGAATGAGACAGACATCATTACCCTATTTACATGTATGATTATACAAATGGTGTGAATCTATGTTGTGTACAACCATAGAAACGAAAAGTTATATCCCATTTGTGTACCATGAAGCAAAATGCAGTCTATAAAAGTAAAAAAAAAAAAATTTTGTTTGCTTGAAAAAAAAACTAACTGGTAAAATAGATAACATAAAATTTGCCATCTTAGCCATGTCAAGTGTATTAGTTCAGTAGAGTTGAGGATATTCACAATGTTGTGTAACCAGTCTCCAGTTTCAGACAAACTGAAATGCTATTCCCATTGAAGAGAGCATCCCAATCCCTGCCCCAGTCCCTGACCACCAATCCACCTCCTTTCTCTGGTTTTGACTTCTCCAGGCACCTCCGATAAAGGAGGAGCAGGACAAGCTGTCAGGAACAGGGGCCCAGGAGTGTGCATGGCTGGGTTCAGGGCAGCTTCTCATGCACAGGTGGAGGAAGAGGGGTCAGGAGAGGGGACCAGAGGGCTATGGCACTGGCAGGTGTTGGGTGAGTGGAAGGGAAAGCAAACAATATCTGAGGATATTTCTGGGAAGCATTTTGGGTGCTGAGATAGGTTAAGAACCCCATGTTCATCTCTCTCTTTCATAACGTCGCTTTTTTTAAATGCTCCTATGTGTGATTTATGTTTCCTTTGACTGCAACTCAATGCAGACGCCAGGCCTTGTGGGGGCTCCCCAGAATTTATTAAATGCTTTGCTGAGATAACATGAGATGGGAAATCACCCAGTTTTCCCTCATAGACACACTAATATTCTTCTGGTTATAAAACGTAACATTTCCCACTTTTTCTCTTTATGAGCAGTTAGCTTGAGGAATGTTTCTTAGCACTTGGTCTGATATTTTGAGGTCACCTATTCAAAATACTAGTAAAGAAACTGTTCTCATTGGTGGAGAAGCTGTGAACGACTTCGGAGGAGGGTTTAGGGTACAGACCTGGGTGAGCCTGGGAGTTCCCACACCAGTTCTGCACCTCCTGTCATCCTCTGCACCTCACCCCACACCTCCTGTCGCCCCCCACACCATGTCCCATCATTGTGTAGTGTCCCTGAAGAAGAGCCACCATGCACGTCCCCTGCCCTTCAAAAGGACATATCTGCAGATCAGACTTTAATATTTACATATCTGGATTCTACCATGAATTCCAATTAATATTTCCTTTGAGATATAAGATAGGTCCTTCACCGCTTTGTGGCTTCCATTTCTAGCCGTCATTTTGAGCTATTTGTTTGATTTCAGGCCTGACTGGTCTCCGGAAATGTTGTTTCCATTAAAGCAAGTAATTTCAAGCTTGCAGCATTTAATAATTATTGAAGTCTTCCATTCAGAAAAATCTCCCTAGGACACGACTGTTAGACTAGAAGGCAGCTCGAGAAGACATCTATAAGCTCCGGGTTTGTGGGCATGAGAGCATCTTATGGAAGAGTTTAGGCAGGCATATGAATGCCTCCTTAATTTAGAAGCCTATAGGTCAATTATTTTTCATCCTTCATATCCCATCTTTGTTTCCTTATTTCTGCTATTTTTGAATCAATAACAATGAGAATCTTTTTTGTTATTGGAGGACAACAAGCTTTGAGCAATGTCCTGTGACTTTTGTTTCTTTCTGTGTGTTTTCCTTGTTTCAGCCCAGTGATGGCAAAGACTATCTATCTTTCCTATTTCTTTTGGGAAATCCATTCATGTATTCTCTGCTGGGGGCTAATGCTTCCACTTTTTGATTTCACAAGTGGGCAATGACCAAACCTGGAAGAGTCCTTTGCAAGACTTTTGCAGAAACAAACAGGAGAGAGGCAGAGATCCTTCCTATCCTAGGATCATTAGTTGTAAAAATGATGTAAATTGAAGCTGCTGGTTGTCACCACGTGGGGAAACTTGTCTGAGAATGAAGCAGAGACAGAAAAGCAGAGCTGAGAGGCTAAGAAAAGCAGATGTTCTTGAGGATGCCCTTGAACCTCTTCATCTGGACACATCTACGTCTGCTGTCTCCCTTGCACTTCCAGCTACATGGGGCAATACCTCCCCATCTTCTGTGTGCTCTAGCTAGAGTTGCTTTCCTGCCATTTGCAGCTGAAAGTGTCCTAAGTGGTATAGCTGTCAGGCATGTCATTCATGGAAGACGTGTTAGTCAGCTTTTCATTGCTGTGACCAAAATACCTGACAGGGACAACTTTGAGGAGGGAAACTTTATTTTGACTCAGAGTTTCAGAGGTTCAGTCTGTGGTAGAATGACTCCATTGCTTTGGGCCCAAGATAAGAGAGAACATCATGGTGGAAGGGCATGGTAGAGGAACATTGCTCTGTTCATGGCAGTTAGGAAGCAGAGAAAAAGAGGGGAAGGGGTCACAAGGAAGATGAACCCTGCCAGGGCAGTACTCTAGTGACCCACCTTCTACAGTCATACCTCACCTACCTTGAGTTACTACCCAGTCAGTTTATTCAAACCAGGATGGACTGATTAGATCACAACTCTCATTTCAAATTTGAATACTGCATCAACATAGGAGCTTTTGTGGGGGGTATCTCATATCCAAACCATAAGAGAAACTTTTCTACATTTGATTTGGTCACTTATATAATTTACTTCTCTTACATCCTTCAGTATTAGCTAGTCCAATGGTCTGCATGGAGTGAACAACGGCTGAGACATCCACCTTACATATAGGAGAGGAAGAAGGAGAATTTCATTAAATTGGTAAGGTCTCCTGGGTTGCAAGATAAAATACAGGCTGTCTAGTTAAATCTGGATTTCGGGTAACTAAACAAGTTTTAGCATAAGTATTCCATCCAGTATGTGGTACATATTTAAAACTCCCAAATTAATGTTTATCTGAGATTCAAATTTAAGTGTCCTGAATTTTACCTGGAAAACTTAGTCTCTTCAAAAAACTACATTTTAAGAATGCACTTGAAACATTATGAGGTTCCTTAATTTAGGAGAGCATCTTATGTGAGTATCTTTCATACACACAATCTGAAATTCAAATTTAACTGGTATTCTGTGTTTTTATTGGCTACTTTATTTGGTTACTTTAATCTCCTGCCAACCCCAATTATTTTCCTGATGCAGATGACACCATGCCCAAATTCTGGTTTCCAAGAGCCATTCTATCTTCCCGCTCATGGTCAGAGAAGAAATCTGGTTTCAAGCCATTTCAAGCACCCCTCTCGGAGAGGGTGTTTGCAGGGGCAGGTGTTGCAGGTAGTGAAGGGCTCTTAAGGCATCTCAGTTGACATTTCCTGAGGGCCTCTCGTTAGCCTTTGGAGAGAAGCTTCATATTCATTGGCTCATTTAATCTTTGAGAGTGTCATGTGAAATAGCTTTCAATCATTCTCTCCTTAAAAATAAAGAAGCTGAGACTTAGAGTGGTGAAGTGATTTGCCTCAGTCCACATATTGAGGAAGTAACTTCAGGCGTAACTGACTCTAAGCTCAAGCTCTTTATATATATTTATGCTCGTTATGCAGGTTCATTTTCTTGGAGAGAAGAGAGTGCTGGTGTCTGCTACCAGAGAGGGAAATTCCAAGGCACTGAGACACAGAACCAGCAGAGGGACAGTGGCTGCCTCAGTTTTGGACATGTGATCTTCACCTTGCCCACACCTGGCTGGGATGAGTGGATGCTTCCACCAAGTTTATCTTCTGTGCCTTTCTTTGGGTTGGCAATAAAAGCAAGGCAGATGGCCCTCAAATGTATGAAAAATGTTGCAATTCACTCATTATTAGGGAAATGGAAATTAAAACATCATATAATACTGTTTCTCACCCATCAGATTAACTAAGATTACAAACGTCTCATGACATATCCTGTTAGCAAGTCTGTGGGGAAACAGGTGTGTGCTGCTGGTGGGAAGCAAACTGGCACAGCTCTTCTGAAGGGGAGTTTGGCAATACTTCTGGAACCATCCATGCACTTACGTTTTGATCCAGCGAACTCACTTTTGGAGTCTACCCTGAAGAGAGATCTCAGAAATCTGAAAATACATATGTACCAGTTTCTTCATGGAAGCATCATTTACAGTTGCAGATTATTAGTTAGAATGCATTGTATCAGTGTGCATTTCCTGAGTTCTTAATTTTGTAATTTTATTATGTTAACCTCAAGGCAAGCTAGGAATGGATACTATACTGTAATCATAACTTCTCTGTAAGTTTAAGCTTAGGTCAACAAAAAAGTTAAAGCAACAAAAATAGCAACAGATAAACAGATTTGTCATTGCCTGACATGGGGCATGAAGTCAGGGCTGGGCCAGCAGTGAATGGCTGTGTCTGCCCAAGTCCCTCCTCTGGGCTCTGGTGCATCCTGGCATGGGGCTGACCAGACACTGGAGTGTTGGGGGTCTTGGCCACAGGAAGAGAGAGTAGAAGGGGCAAACAGTCATCAGCCACATCTTTACACATCTTTAGCAAGACTTTGAGGAGTGGTACTCCCTTTCTTAGGGACAACCTTAGGGACACCAGATAGCTGGTGTCTAAGGTTCAAATTAAGTCAGTGACATATGTCCTTGGAAGCTGTTGTATTTCCTGAAGGTCTCGTCTCACGTGTGTGAGAGATGTCATCCTTTCCCACGTCACGAGTGTCTGTATTGTATATTCAGGTACCTTGGACGATTACAACCCCTCCTCACATGGCATTTTCAGTCCTACTCATAGAAAAGCTGTGAAAGTGTTGGGATGAAGAATCAGTTCTCTCTCCTGAATGACTTGCTCAAAAATGCAGGGCTCCTATTTTTAAAAGAGCATGAAGTCGACAGATGAATCAGGGTGTTTTTAGTCATGGTAACTTATACGTCACAGTTTTATCGTTTCCAGTTTATGCTTTATGAGAAAACATAGATTAGCTGCTTTTCATTTGTCATTGTGAATTATTTTGCCAGAGTTTGGCTTCGGGCTTCAGGGATACCTCAGGAAAATGTTCAGCCTCTGATCATGTGGAGATAGGGTGCATTAATGAGTATATAGGGAAATGCTTTAACCACGTTGTGTCCGGAATTCTTGCTGGACACTCTGTTTCAGCTTCTTGGCATCAACTCAGAGGCATATGGGCCCAGTCAATGTGTCCCTGCTTATAGTGAGGAGTGCATTCTCACCGAGCCCCCTCCCTTGGATACTTGCAAGAGTTAGCTACCATGTTCAGGCTGATAACTCATTTCTGACTCCTATAATCCTGATAAGACTCAGAGAAGTTAAATAACTTTCCCGATGTGAAACGTCTGACAGACAGTCTGCTTTTACTATACACACCACCCAGCAGAAGAAGCCACCTTGTTCAACTCTGCCACTCTGCTGAGGCCTGACTCTGCTCATGTTTGGGGCTGAATATAAAGGGGGCCTTTCTATCATTGCATGCACCTGTTGTCTGCATTCTGAAATCTGAAGCATTTTCCAGCGTTCCCACTAAAGCTTGCTAATGATTTCCTATGCAGGGAAATCATTTTGAAAGAAGCCTCATTTGCTGAGTCTTATAGGATTGGACTACGTTGAGAGCCCCAGAGCAAAGCCAGCCTCTCCACCTTCTAACTTTAGAGCCCCATGACCTGACATGACAGGGGGAGAAAGCCAAATCTATCCTCCTTTCTTTCTGAGGGAAGGTTCCACTTGTGTTTTGAAAAGAGCACCAGCTTGGAACCACACCAGATATGAATTCTGTTACCACTCCATTTTCTTGAATAAGATAATTCATCTCTTCCTACTTCAGTTTTTTTTTATTGAGAGAAAGAAAAAAAGAAGTTTATTGCTTTGCTAGCAAAGGAGAAACACAGGGGACTCCTGTCCCCAAGACTCTGATTCTGCCCAACAGCAGGAACAGGGGACGTTTTAAGAGGTGACTCAAAGGCTACATTTTATGTGTTCTCTATCTTAGGATTTTCTTTGCTAGCAATACAATTTTTTAATTTTAATATTTTATTTTTACAGACTGCATTTTGATTCATTGGACACAAGTGGGGTACAACTTCGTTTCTGTGGTTATACACAATGTAGATTCGTACCATTTGTGTAATCATACATGTACAAGGGCCATGATGTCTGTCTCATTCCACCATCTTTCATACCTCTGCCCCCCCTCCCTCTCATTTCCCTCTATGAAATCTAAAGTTCCTCCATTCTTCTCTTACCCCCCACTCCCATCCCCATTATGCATCATCATCCACTTATCAGGGAAAATATTCGGCCTTTGATTTTCATACTTCAGTTTTTTAAAAAAGAAAATAATTCTTTCTTGTAGAATTATTGTGAGAATTTAATGAAATAATAGAAAAAATGCATAGCACACAGTAGGCATTGAATAAAAGGTTAAATTATTTTGCTAAGCACCAATTCTTGATATAGCATTTTCCCACGTATTTCCTCTACAGTTCTCAGTCTATTTCTAATGAAAAGAACAAAGTTGCAAAGTGTGCTGCCTCTTAAAATCACTTATTTCTAGAGGACGGAAACTCTGCCAAGGAGGAAAATGGAAGCTATCCCAGGCTTTTGTGCAGATTTTATTTGTATGCAAAAGCAGGCAAGACTTCTTTGTGTGGAAGATGAATTTCATTCTAATGGTGCCAATGAATCTTGCAAAATTTCATAATTGCCATTCCTAGCATGCTCCAAACGGAAAGATAACAAAAGAATTTGGTGGCCAGTTCAGATTGGATTTAGAGATGGATGTGCCTTTGAAAATGCTTCAGCTGCTCTGAGTCATCCCAGTCCACTGAGGCATGCACATGAATTGGATCGTGGAGTCAGCAACACCCTTGCCCAGCCAGGGGTTCTGGGGATGCAAGGTGGGACAAGTCAGGCCCAGTGGGAGCCTGAGCTTGAGCATCTTGCCCACCTTCCTAGCTGGCCCTGCCTTTTGTTATCTTGTGCTATGGTTTGGACAGTGCTATAGTGTGTCCCCTACGGGTTCATGTACAGAAAGCTTGGTTCCCAGTGTGGTGATGTTAAGAGCCATCGGGATCAATACATTAAGAGATGGGTCCTAATCAATAGTGCAGCCACTATTGATCATTGTGGGGTGCTGTCCTCTGAAGGGATTAAAGTAGTTCTTATGGAACCATGAGTTAGTTCTTGGAAAGGGGTTGTTGTAGAAAGAGTCTCCAGCCCTTCCCCCTGCTCTGACTTGCTGTCTCACCATTTGATTGATATGTGATCACTTCTTCTTATTGTCTACCATGATAGGATGCAAGCAAGGGAGTCTTTCTAGACCTGGTGTTATTGTCAGTGTCATATTTGGATTTTCAGTCTCAAACTGTGAGCTAAATACACCTCTTTTCTTTATAAGTTACTCAGCCTCAGACATTTTATTATAATAACAACAAAAGGCTAACACACCTATATATGCAAACATGTGAAACATTTCAAGACCCAAAAGGCATTATTTACATTTATGGTCTCAAGTAATCCTCTTAAAATTACTTGAGAATAAATATGACCAAGTTTATTATCCCATCTTGTAGATGAAGAACAGTTTCCAGGAGGCGGTAACTTGTCCTGCTATTGATGAATGTCTTATTCTAAGGGTTCACCCTTCATGATCAGACAGTAGAACTCTCAGGGAGGGTTAGAATGCTCTGTGTGTCTTCTCCTTCCCCTTCCCTCTCCTCCTATTCTTTTCCCTCTTTATTCGCATCTTCTGATAAAATAAATTTAAAATATGGTGGGCAGATTTTTGATAATTCATTGGAAAATGTGGAAGACTAGCTTCAGGAAATGTCCTGGGAAACAGAAAAAAAGTTGGAAAATAAGAAAGAAAAAATAGAATGCTAAGAGCCCCACTCTAGGGTCTTTGTCATCCAAAGTATAGGATTTCCAAAAAGAGAATAGAAGAGAAATAGGAAAAAAATTATGAAAGAAAAAGTTCAAGAAAATTTATTACAATTGAAGGCTAAAATACATTTCAGTATTGCAAGGGCCACATAATGACCAGCCTGATGAACAGAAAAAGATGCCTATTAAGGGAAAGCATTGTCTCAGAGCACTGGGAATAAAGGGAAGCATTCAACAAGTTCCCAATAAAGAAAAGGGCAGTTCACATAAAAAGGAACAAGAATAAAAGCTCTTACTTTTTCAAACGGTAATGGGAAACCAGAAGAGTATGTGGTGGTAACTTCAAATTTTTGAGAAGCATAATTTCTACTCCATAATTTAATGATCAGTCAATGTATCAGTTAAGTATAAGGACATAATAAATACCATTTTAAACACAAAAGGACTTACTTCCTGTGCATTATTTATTAGGAAGCTCCTACAAGTTATGCCTCTTAAAGATAAGAGGGTAAACCTTAGAGGAAACAAGAATGTGTGATCAGGAACCAGGATGCTGGAAGAGCGGAGAAGAGGCTTCCCAAAGGCTGATGTAGGGGAATCCCAGGACACAATCCAAGCAGCGCAAACACAGCCAGCCCAGAAGGGAGAAGGAAGTGGGCATTCTGGACCAGGGGCAGGTGTGTTGCTCAGGGGTGCCTGTGTGGAAGGAGGCTGGTAAGAGGACTGGGTGCATTTGGCATTGGGAGGAATACCACCGCATGCTTGGAGCACTTGGGGAAAAATTATATGACAGGTTAATTTTAAAAATTCAAAGTCATGATTTTTTCCAGGAAATACGTACATTTATCTGAGAAAGGAAACGTGCATTCTATGTCTCAGCTGCGAATAACTTTCCCATGGTCCTAATAATGGGGACATTAATTTAACTGAAGAGATATAAAACATACTAGGAAGGTGGGAAGTGTGTGAGTGTGTGTGTGTGTGTGTGTGTGTGTGTGTGTGTGTGTGAACATGTGCACATCTAATTCTGGTTCAAGATAAATTTCCTTCTCCTTGATGGACAACCCCAAGGCTGTGGGATCAGGGCAGGAGGACACAGCAGGGACTGAGTCCCCTCATCCTTCTTTATTTATCTCTATTGCACTGATTGTTTATTTATTTATTTATTTATATTTTTACAGACTGCATTTTGAGTCATTGTACACAAATGGGGTACAACTTTTCATTTCTATGTTTGTGCATGACGTAGATTCACACCATTCATGCAACCATACATGCGCCTAGGGTAATGAGTCTGTTGTACTTTTAATAATTTTAAACTGACCAGACATAAAGGACAACTGAAGTTTGAGGTTCTGAAACAAAAAGACTGATGTTAACTCTGTCATGTTGCCATTTAAAGATCGACAAATTCCCTCCTAATTACCCATACTTGGCTCCAACAGTAGGATTTCTTTTTGAGCGCCACACTCTCTTCTGGGAGCAGAGGCCAGAGATGAGATTTGGAAGGAAGAAGATGAAAGAACCCACTGATGGCTTCTCCCCAGGAAGCAGTCCCTGGCACAGCCCATGCACCATGGAAACTTGAGGAGGTGTGGCTACTCATGCTCATCATGGATTTGTTCATTTAGGTACGACAAGGCTGCAAGGGGTTTATATACACAGTCTATGCATACCTTGTATATAGTACATATATACATTATGAGATCCATAGTAGATGTCTATTTTTTCTCTTAAGGATGATCCTGATTGGACACACACCTACAAAATCGGCAGGTAGCAGTAGACCATGGATTGGAAGGTTTTACTCTGCCTTGGGAACTGAGGCAGGGAGGAGCTCAGAGGTGCATGGTGTTGACACTTGATGTACTTGGAACTGACTTTCTGTGTAACTTCTTTGCCTCTGTTAATCCATACTGAGTGTTGCCTGGGGAACGCGGCTTCTTTAGAATCAACGTGTTTGCTCTCTTTCCAACTCTGTCTGACCCCTTCCTCACCCTCACCCTTCTCTACCCAGCATCCTCTTTTTGCTAGTAAGCTCCTATGGCCATTGCTGTTTGGGACCCAGATTCCAGGGGTCCTGGATGTCCCCACCTTCCTGTGCAGGAGGGAGAAGGGTACTTTCACCCATGGGAATGCAGCTCCATCGGTAGTCAGTCACTTTGGTTCCAAACAGGCTCTAAAGACTTCTTGTCCATTAAGGCAGATCATATTTGTTTTTGAGTGATTATTGCTAAGAGGGCTTAGGCATGTATTGTGTGACCAGTTAATTGAAAATTACTTCCTGTTCTCAGTTGGCTGCTTCTCGCCACAGACAAACGATGATGCTTTTGACAAACTTCTTGCTGTGGGTTTTGTGTCCCTGCTCAGCTCTAAATATTTAAAGGAGCCTGTTCTCCACTCGGCATGCCCTCAAGTGAGCTTTTGAATGCAGTTACTTTGTTTCCTATTAAAACTACCCAAGCTTTTCTAAGTGTTGAATAAAAGAATAGACATTTGTACGTCTGGGCCGCATCTGTCTGCTGGAGCCAGTAGGATTAATTGTCTGTATGCCTTTTGAGGAGTAGCCAGGATGTGCACTGCTCATTTTTCTGTTTCACCCAGAATTATCTTGCAGAAGTTTACAAGGATGTAAAGTCCCCCTTTCCTGTTCTTGATAGAAAAAAATTTTATTTGCAAAAGTTCTTGGTACCATTGAGATAGAGGTCAAAAGGATGCTAAAAAAGGTAGCAGTGGATGAAGGATCTGAGCCTGTTTCCCAATCCCTTATCTGGCTCACCTTGTGACAAGAGTGTGCCCTGCAACCCATGTTGCTGATGTCATGTGGATGGTGCTTACCAAACGTTTTTCAAATGCGTGAATCAAGACTAGATGACTGGCAGAGAGGAAACCACATCTGTGAAGTTCTCTCAGTTTACAGAGCTGACAATTTGGTGGCAGAAGATCTAGGTTGCTGTCCGGGCTCTGTCACTATTCCGGTCTGGTGACCTTAACCTAGTTTCTCAGGATCTCAATTCCTTTATCTGCAGATAGCAGTGACTGTGCTACCTCCTGTGAGTAGGAGATCAAATAACATATAACAGAAATGTTGTTAATGAACTGTTTTAGTCTTTAGCATGGAAGTATAAATGAAGATAACTTATTTGCTGTGTGTTATAATGAAAGTTTGATATTTTTATGTTCATCATCCACTGCAGGAAATCAGGAATTATTGATGTTTGAGCTTTTGGACCAGAAGAAATGAAGTGAGTCTATGTTTTTTTGTGTCATATGAACACAGAGCATTTTCCAGCTGGGAAAAATTTGATTGAAGTGGAAAAAGGTACAAGTCCCTAAACATTTTGGGTTTTGTGGACACTTCTTCTCAGATTTCCCACCACTTCACTGCTTCCCTCTCCCTCATCCCCCTTGGTCCACCATGGGAAGAGGTGACTACTCATTCCTTCTTTTGTTAGAGATTAAAGAGCAATTGTGCCACAGCCTGATTTGACTGCTATGGAATTGTCTGGGGACCACTTAAGTGGTAGTGGCATGCTTTTTATTCTATCTCAATACAAAGGCCATAATGAACTGGATTCTCCATTCCAGCACCACCAGTGCAGTGATGCCACATCTTGGGTTCTAGAGATGGAGGGCAGGACCAGGAAAACCAGGTGCCTATGATAGAAGGGGGACCTGAGGTTGCTAATCAGCTCCGCATGCATTTTCACATTCTGGACTTCAGAATGCTTCTTTGAAGACTTGTAGCCACGAAATAGGATTCCTTTCTAAAATATAAAATCAAATAAATACATTTTCTTTCAAGAGGTACCAACAAATAGTTTATCTCACTTTTAAAGGTGATTTGTAAAGTACAGTGATTTCTCAAGTGCAGTTGTTTTCAGTATTCTAAACCCAGATGGATCTTCCTTAAAATGACAAATTCTCAATTTCCTTAAGAGGTACAGATATTTGAGATTGTGGCTATTCCCAGAAAACTCTTCAAGAATGAAAGTTGAATCATATGCAACAGAGAGATAGACATATACTACGGAATATCACTCAGTTTTAAAGAAGAATGAAATTCTGCCATTTGCTGGTAAATGGATGGAGTTAGAGAATATCATGCTAAGCGAAATAAGCCAAACCCAAAAGCCAAAGGTCGAATGTTTTCTCTAATATGTGGAAGCTGATTTCACAATAAGGGGGTTTGGTGATAGGGATGAATAGAGTTACTATATTTTAGGTAGAGGAGAGTCAAGGGAGGGGAAGGGGTTTGGGGGAAGGAATGATAGTTGAGTGAAACAGACATTATTACTCATGTACATGTATGACTGCATGACCGATGCAATTCTGCAATATGTATAATCAGGAAAATGAGAGATTATGCTCAATTTATGTCTGATCTATCAAAATGTATAAATGCATTCTACTGTCATGTACAACTAATTAGAACAAATAAAAATTAAAAAAAATTTAAAGCAAGCAAATATTATTAGCAGCTAGATAAGAATGAGAAAGAAAGGGCGTGAGCTTGGAGGTGGAGTCAGTGCTTTCCATGAGACCCCTTCCTGGACCCCAGAATGAGCTATGACTTCCTGCCACGTGCCTGCTACAGCTTGTTCTCCTGAGTATGGAGGTACCCACTCTGACCTCTACCTACTTCTCCCACTTTATCTTCCTGCATCTTTCTTGCAAGTAACCTGTGGTGCTTCGGGCACACCTGACTCACCAGTTCCTGAATTTGACATGTTCTTTCATGCCTCTGTGCCTTTCACATGCTGTTCCCCTTCTCTGGAAAGTTTGGCCCTCTTCTTCATCTTTCTATGCTCATCTTCAAGAATTAGCAAACTGTCATCTCTTCCATGGAAGCTTCTTTGGTTCCATTTCCAGTCACATCCCAAACATGTATAATTTATTTCTGGAGGTAGATCCAAGGGTATTCTGGTGTAGATCCTCCACTTAGTGCTGAGGACAGCAGGCAGGGTACTTAATGTATGATTTAATTTCCTTAGTTGTACAATGGTGATAACAATACTAGCACCTATAAAATTGTGGAGATAAAAGGACTACAAAGTTTGCTGTAAGCACATAGTAACTCAATAAGTGTTTTTTTTTTTTTTTTTTTTTTTAAATTTTGAAAGACGGTCTTGTTAAGTTGCTCAGGGTTAGCTAAGTTGCTGAGACTGGCTTTGAACCTGCAATCCTCCTGCCTCAGCCTCCCAAGCCACTGAGATTACAGGCATGCACCACCATGCCCAGCCTCAACCTTTTTAAAAGTTTGGCTATCATTTATTACCACTGTTACCATTATCACCATCATATTTATCTCCCATGTGGTTTTACTTTATTCACATGGTTATTATTTGTGTCAATCCGATCTCATCTCATGTACCTTTAATCTTCAAGCTAAGCACAATATTTGGCATGAACAGGTATCCAGTAAATATTTTTGAAATTTAATTATTGGCGTCTATGCCTTTTTCCCCTTATCAGCTTATGAGCTCCTTGAAGTGTGTTTTCTGCTTTGTAGCAATCAGCAGCGATGCTAGCCAGTGTCCTGTGCATAATCAGTATTCAAATGTGTCATGAAGAAGCCAGTGCATTAGTAACTTGTGTGTAGAAAAGACTGTTCAAACGTTGGCTGACACAGAGCAGGGCAGATCACAGGTATAATGAGAGACCTGCTCCCAATGTGGGATGGGGACCAGCTGGAGACATGAAGGCAAATGCTTCTACGGTCTGATTTTTTTGTCTCATGAACTTCTCTTAAAATGAAAAGGCAAATGAGATGCAGTGGTGCAGATGAATATCCATCTTCTAAACCTGACACTAGTGTGTGGAAATGGTAAGGGAACAAAGTAGGGGTGGGGAATGTCCAAATGGGCTACTGCATTGGCTCATCCTCATCAAAGAGAGAAGATTCTATGCTTCCTAGGATTGACAGTCTGCATTCCACAGGGCAGAGGATCTTCTGCAAACTATCTAATGGGTGTCATTGGAATGTATGTTATATTCATTAGTTAACAAATATTTTAAAGTCATAATTCCTTCCAACTAGTGGCCAGACTGAATGGAGCACTTTAATTTCACTTCTGAAAGCAAGAAGTGAATATCTCTATGCAAATATTTAAAGTGAGTTGGTTGATTCCCAAGAGTGTGGTATGTTTCTGATGTATCTCATACAATCTTCAACTAATGCCATTCTGAAATTTGGATTGATTATTTAATAACTCTTTCTATTAAATACTATTCCTTTAAAAGGACACTTGTTAAGCTGTTTGAGATCTGAATTTATGGTTTGTTTAAAGAGTGTCATATAAAGTTGAGATCAAGAGATTTTGCAGGAATGGTTTAAATGAAAATATGAGAAAACTACTTGAGTTCAAATGGAACTTTAAAAGATTTTCCCAGGAAACTGAGACATACAGAAAAGAAATGTATGTGGGAGAGTCATTAGACATGGAACACAAGACTGTCTTTTCTTTTTTTTAATCTAAGTGATGGAAATGAAAGATGGATATAAGAAGATGAATGAGGGAAGGATTTTGAAAATTCTTGCCGAAAGAGTCAACTTGTTGCCTGAAATGGCAAAGTAGAATGGATCCCTCTTGCAAAAGCCTCAAGCAAGTCCGTCTGTCCAAGAGGGCCCGGCATGGCTTCCTGATGCCCTGCCTGGCATTTCACTTGCCCTTCTCTTCTTGTGTGCCTGTTGCTGCCTCTAGTAGTTCCCATTGTTCCAAGCTGAATGGAGAAGACACCTTTCTTTAACTCAGTCAGTTCCCATCTTCTGTTCCAGACCAGCATATGGCAGAGTGAAGACTTGCCTAAAAGTGAGAAGATAACCATCATCCTCTAAAGAAGTGTTCATTGAGGACCCATAGCTTCATACCTGGCACTGATAAATGCTAGAAATTCAGGGATGGTGTGACTTGGCTCTTGGTGGATGTTCATGCAGGTATTTCCTTTTCCTCCAAGGCATGTAACTAAACTTTATTTCTGAGCCAGATTGCAGTCAGGTGAAACCACATGACTGGGTTCTAGCTAATGGATTTGAGCAGAAGTAATGCAACCACTTCCAGCCCTCATTGCTAATGTATCTTCATGATATTATTTTCTCTCCCTTGTTCACCATTGTCAGATAAAATCAGAAAATCCAGAAAAGGAGTTCCAGGCTGTAGGAGTTAGCACCATCACTAGATCAAAAAGTCTGGTCCTGAGTTACCACATGCAGGAGAGCCATTCGAGTAACTCTCTGATCAGAAATTGCTGCATGGGACCTTGTGTGAGCAGGAAATGATTTCTAATATTGTTAAGCTGCTGAGATTTCAGGGTTTATTTGTTACTGAAGCACTCTCTTACTTATTCTGACTAACAGAGGTAAGGTGTACATAATCTCTTCGAGGAGTTGATGTTTTCATTGGAAGAGGCATGAGTATGTGATTATTACACATATGGTCAGTAGAGTGAATGAGATTGTAAGAGCCAATGGAAATACATCAGGGAGTAAGATGGGGTGATGATGGCAGGGAAACTTTCTGGAGGAAATGTATCAGTATGTGTTTCTTGCAAGTGTGGACTTGCTGGGGAGGGTGTTGTGGGCAGGGAGAAAGAGAGGATGAGAGGCAGATCAGTGTTGGAGCAGAAAGATGGGGTTGGTCATAGTGATGGATGGGGCTGGACAAGGAGGTAGGTGTCCTGCACTGAGCATCTGGCACACCATACTGGGGCCCTGAGATTTTAGAGATGGATCCTATTCAAGTGCTGATCTGTGATGCTATAAGAAGGTGATGTTCTTGAAAGTCAGCAGCTTCTTTCATCGGGTAAATCTAGCTATTAAAAAATTAAAGTCAGTTGAACTGAACAGTGAGTTTAATGATGTAGTCGATTCATATTCTGGCCCCTGTTCCTTATTCAGAAAACTGTTCTTTGGTTTGAGGGCCACACATTGAGTAGTCTTGTTTGTGACAGTTCTTTCTGCTTACTTTGGTCAATAGTGATGAGGATGTATATTCGGAGGATAGGGTACTATTTAAGATAAATGGGGAAATAATTCTGATGGAAGATGATGAGGACCTAAACTACAGAGCATGGTAGTGTTGATATAAACAGAATGGGTTCCAGAAATATTAATATAGGAGCAAGGCAGGAGGGAGGGAGAAATTTAAAAAATGAGTCCTATTTATTGACAGCAAAGTCAAGGAAACAAACAAGATCTCATCTAAAGATCTGGCACTCTGGGGGAATGAGGATCTTGCAAACATAGAGGGAATGGAGGTTTTGAAATATGAAGCCTATAAAATCTGCAGGAAGTTCAACAAAATGTCAATTCAAACACCTTCATTGGAGTTCTTAATAAGGATGTCTTTGATGGATTTGGGGGCAGACAAGTGGTGGGGCAATGGGAACATGGTAGTGGAATTTGAAGGGACTCTGAAACTATCCAGTGAGCAGGGCAAATACCTTTTCTTTTTGAGTCCTAGTTCTAACTCTATATTTGAGAAATCAGATGAGGTGTTCTCTAAGATGCTTTGGGCTCTTACAGTCTATAATTATAGATAGTATTTTGAGCACCTAATGTGTTGTAGGCACATAATCTTTCATAAAAATTCTGCAAGATATTGGCATCCTGCTTTTCCTGAGGCTGGGACAATTTAAGAATCATGCTGAAGTTCACATAACCAATGAATTTCTGAGCTGAGAATTAAAAACTTGGTTTGTCTGACAACAAAACCAATGTTCTTTTCCTTATTCTGTGCTGTACAATGATTTCAAGAAGAAATAAGGCACCAGGCAGAATGTGAATTGGATTTTGGTAGTGGATCATTTATAAGAGCCACCCTTACTATATTTTCATAGGCAATCTCCTTTAATAAAAGGCAGAATGCTCCTTTTGAGAAACATAAACAAAATTCAGTGTGAGGTCTTTGAACTACTCTGATATTGGGTATATAAAAAAGACCAGGTTGATCAGCAAGTGACAGGGAAATAGGAAACTTTTATAGAGACAGAAAAAAATCAATACCAGCATAATAGTTTATAGAGGCAATGCATTCTGCCTTTAAACATCTCTGAAGATGAGCTTTGTAGTTGATAGTTACGGAAACTCTTGGGAACATCATTCTCATTCAGTGCAGATAAGCAGATATCTGAAGCCAATTATCTGATATAATAGAACATCTCATGCTTTCCCAAGGTGTCTTCCCCAGGGTATGAGGTAGGAATGATTATTTTTTAAGTTGGCCAGCTTATTGGGAAAATGTTGTATATCTCACCCAGAGAGAAAAAGGGGGGACATATTTTGAGGGTATAACATTTTTAAACAACCAGGGGTGTTATTGGGCATTGGAAATCTGGGTAAAGAGGTACAGCCAGGGTTTTCAGAAGTTTTGACATGAATACTCAGATCTTGCTACATACTCCTTCTGGCACATATACCCTGTGTCCAGCAGTCCATTAGCTTCTTTTTATGCTCCCAAATAGTCCTTTCAGAGAAAACCTGAGCTAGAAATGTTTTGGATGTTAGGAAGTGCAAATATTCCATTCTATATTGTTAAAAAATGAAACAGGTGGGTGTGAGGTCTTGGTCAAGGCAGAAGTCAGGGGCAAGCTGAGACTGTAGCTCAGGTTTCCTGGCCTCCAGTGCTGTGCAGTTTCTGCTGCAGATGGGTCTGGGACGCTCAGTGCAAAACAGGGCTCTATCTTAGCCACTCTTAAAGTCCCTCTGAGGGCCTAGGTTAGGGTCTGACACAGAGTGGTTGGTGAGATAACTCTGGCAATGGATAAAGTGATTTTAGAATTTCTAGCACCTCATGCAACACAGAAAAGCCTAGTTTAAAACTTAATATAATGCCAGTTTCCCAGTCTGTTCTAATTCCAGTAGACTAACAGTTCTGTAGGTGACTCAGCCCCATCCCCAGTTCACACCAGTCCTAGAATGTGGGAGCAGGGGTGAGTAAGGTAAGGGGCTGAGAACCTCTGCACTCAGGCAGGTTGGCTTCTGCTCCTGCTCAGACCCAGCTCTAATTCTTACTGGGATCTTGTTTTACTTGAACTAAGTGATTGAAGCTATTTCATGACAACACAGTCCCCAAGTCTCTGATTTGATTTCTTGCTTGTTATCTCTGTAAGTCAGGCTAATCTAGGCTTTAGTGAACTAACAAACAAATCTCCAAATCTCAGTAGTTCAATACATAAACAACTATTTCTCACTTACGAGTCTGGCAGCTTTCTATGGACAATTTCCTTTCAAGCAGTGACTAAAAGTCTCCATCTCTTTTAGCTCCCTGGCCATCTTAGCAGCTTCTCTTGACTGGAGAAGATCCCACTCCTAAGTCAGGAAGATGGTGGCCACAAAGAGGGTGAAAATGTCTCTGGAGTCAGTCAACTCTAGTTTCCAGCTTGTTATTTTGTGCTGGGTACAAGCAGACTCTGAAGATGCTCAGACAGGACAAAGCAAAATTAGCCATCCTTACCAACAACTGTCCAACTTTGAGGATTTCTGAAATGGAGTACTATGCTGTGTTGGCCCCAATTAGCATCTGTCACTGGAGTGGCAAAGATACTGAATTGGGCAGAGTAAGTGGCAAATGCTAGAGTATGCACATTGTCTATCATAGATCCAAGTGATTCTGATGTCAGAAGCTTGCCTTACAAACTTGTGAAAAGTGAATCATGCAAAATTTTTCTTTAATAAAACTTGCAAAAGCTTTTTTTTTTTTTTTTTTTTTTTTAAATAAACTGTCTCTTGCATTTCAGAACTATACCATCTGCAAAATACCACTCTGAGATTGCCTGGCAAAGGAAAAGTGAGTTGGAGGGTTCAGCCCTGTCTCTTAAATGCTTTAGCCTGAAAGTGACAGGCATCACTTCCGCTCACTACCTATTGGTCAGAACTAGTTTACAAGGTTTTCACTAACTGCAAAGCAGTTAGAAATTGAGGAAAGTGCAGAGATTCCAGTAAGCAATAAAAGTCTCTGGTAAAGTATGCAACCATTATATACCACATGTTTGTGTCCCTCCCTCTGCCGGGATGCAATTGTTGAACCCCTAACTCTCAAGGTGAGGTGAGGCCCCAGCAGGCAGGGCCTTTGGATTGATTAGATAACGAAGGTGGAGTCTTCACAATGGGATTAGTGCCCTCAGAAGATGAGACAGAAGAGAGCTTGCCTTCCTCTTTCTGCTCTGTGCCATGAGAACACAGTGAGACGATGACCATCTGCAAAACAAGAAGAGGTTGCCACTAGAAGCTGACCATGCTGACACCCTGATCTTGGACTTCCCAGCCTCCAGAATGCTAAGAAATAAATGCCTATTGTTTAAACCACGGGTTCTGATCATTTTTGTTACACTAGCCCAAACAGATCAAGAATACTACAGAGCACTTTGTCATTGGTTTTGCTTTGTTCAATTCAGTGACTGAAGCTCATTTTTCAAGCTCTTGCTGTGTCCTGATTTGATCTTCTGCTTTGCGTAACACACAGGGTTTACAAGTAGGCCTTGGTCCTTTCAGCAATGGGTATAAACTTCAGCCTACCTCTAGGCTTCTCCAGCTACCTCCCCACCAATGTGTAATGTTGGAGCCTCCATTTCTACCTTCCCATCACACATACATAAAGGTAATGCCAACGCCTGCCTGTGGCTTAGGATAGCAGTGATTCCCAGTTACCCAGGAGTGAGGAAGCAGCCACAGCCTTTGATTTGGGTAGAAGGAATGGTTTGAAAGGCTTCCAGATGATTGTACTGGAGTCTTCTTTGCCACAGTTCCCAATGGGAACTGGTTCCAAATCTGTCTGTAGGTACATAGTGGTTTCCGAAGAGGCTGTCTATAAGCTGGGCACAGAGGCGAATGCCTGTGATTCCAGCTACTTGGGAGGCTGAGGCAGGCAGAATGGAAGTTCAAGACCAGCCTGGGCAACTTAGTGAGACCCTGTCTCATAATAAAAAGGCTGGGGATGCAGCTCAGTGTTAGACTCCTTGCCTAGCATGCACAAAACCCTGGGTTTGCTCTCTAGGGCTTTCTTTTTTTGTCCCCTAAAAAATCTTGTAATAAGCTGACTTTGTACAGTGGAATGTTCTTTGTGGCTTAACAAGACATAAACACTAGTCTTA
Organism: Glaucomys volans; assembly: GCA_020662805.1. Taxonomy (NCBI): domain Eukaryota; kingdom Metazoa; phylum Chordata; class Mammalia; order Rodentia; family Sciuridae; genus Glaucomys; species Glaucomys volans. Next base: position 815,799 of record JAJEJO010000418.1, read on the forward strand.
GTGGGTCTTGGGAATATATATGATGGGGCTTTTGACTCTCGAGAACTTTGCCAACCCCAGTGACCGCTCTGAGATGAGGTCACATGAGTTGTCTCACTGAGTTATAGAAGATGGGGTGGCTGTGGCTGGGTTGAACCCAGTGGGCTGATTATTCAGTTCAGACAGAGCTAAAGAAAAACAGTTGCCCACTGGCCTTTCAACTCTGCTCCTTTTCTGTTCTTTCTCCAGCCATTTATAGTCTAGAATCTGGAAAGTGCTGGCCACGGTTTGGCAGGACTTGAGGCTAATAAATCATTTGCAGACCTGCGAGGGCCTTTACAGCTTTACTAGGAAAGGGAAGGTTGGAAGCTTGGCCTGGGGTGTACCAATGTGTTATTTAATGGCTGAGAGTGCGTTCATATTAACCCCCAGTGAGACAAGAGCACAATAGCACAGTGCCAGAATCACATTCTGCACCTTCCATCGCTAAATGTTCTGCTGGGCTCATGGTGGGCAGAACATACAGAATGCCAGCAGGCATATGAGTATCATATAAGGCATACAAGACACTATGGTGGCCCACGTAGGCCCCAATACCCGATCTTAGGGTTTTCTGCCAGCCTTTGCTCTGGAGTAGAGATGTCTATGGAAAGAGAGCTTTGAAAATTTTTCACTTTTAATTAAAATGAGAGACTTAAGGTCACACCACAGAAAACAGAGGTGAGAAAACCAACAGTAACTCATTCCCTCCTTCTTCTCAGCACCACATCTGAGCAGTCAAATTCTCCTGATTATAGCATTTGAATGTCTCTCCAGTCTGTCCTCACCAGTTGGTTGCCTTTGCCTTAGGGCAAATCTCCACAGTGTCCCACCTGGAACATTCAGTAGTATCCTGGCAGGTCTTCCTGCCTCTAATTCTAAATTACAATTCACATCTTATAATTCCAATTATCCAAACACAGATATGATCATGTCACTGTCCTGCATACAGAATTTCAAAGGTTTTTGATCACCTCAGTAACAAGTTCCAACCTATTTTGGCACATTGGTCTTGTCGCTCCTGTGGCTCTGGTTTTCATTTACATTCTCTCTTCTCTCTCAGCTCCCAGCCGGCACCATGCTTCAGCTCTGGGTGGAGCAACGTGGACTTACCGGCCTGTCTTGGTCCCTTCACATAACTCCTCCTCCCCATGTGGTGCTACCTGGAAGGCTGCTGTCTCACTCCTTCACCTTGCAGACTTCAGTTTTTCTGCATTCAGCCCAAATGTTAGTTCCGCTACAGAAACTTCTCAGATAACTTAGGGGCACAAAGGCCCCAAATCTGTGAGTAGGGAATTTGCATTCATATGCAATTTCCCCCAAATCCTGGGAACACAGAAAGTCAACCAAAGATGTCGCTTTCTGTTTACCTTGCTCCTCAATGAATTGTTTTAGGGGATTTGTTTGAGTTCATTCAGGCAAAAATGTGCATTCTTCAGACCAGTAGTCTGTATCAGGCAGTCAGCACGTGGCAGGAGGAAGACTGGATTTCATCACCATGACTAGACCCTGAGATTTGCTGGGCCACTGAGTTCCCAGCAGCAAATGGTTCTTAAAAATGACTCCTTCTCCCAAACAGCGTTAAACTGCTTGCTCATATGGGATGACGACTGAATCCACCCTTCAAGCTTGATTTACGTGTGACCGTGGAAAGCAAAAAGTCTTAAGATGAGGCTGAAAATGCATTATCTATTAGGTTGTGGGATATTCACATTCCTGTTTATCTTGCATCTGTTTAGAATTGAACCTTCCTGAAGCTCAAGTGCAATGATGCCCAACCCTTCTCCAGAATGGAAAGTTTCTAATGGTTCCCAATCACCCACTGAGTTGTCCAGATTCCTTCTCATGGCATTTACCTTCCTTTGTAAGCAGTCTCCAAATCCCTAGCAGTCCTGATATCCTATACCGCCTGCATGCACTCTGCCCTGTAGTTATCTAGGAGTGTGTGCAATTCCCAAGAAATGTCAGAATTTTTTTTTCACTTTTGCTACTGCAATTCTTTCTGCATTGTATGACCTCACCTATTTGACTCTTAAAAATTGTTAAAATTAAAAGAAAAAAACTATTTTCCAAGAAATGTCTGCAATGTTATCTTTCAATCCTTTCAAAATGTTTATTTGTACTATTCATTCAATGGATCCAGCCTAGGCTTCTCAAATAACATTTCTAAATGATAGCTCTGCTCATGAGACTGCTCGAAAACTTCCAGTACCTCACCAGAAGAAAGGTCAGCAATTCTTTGCAAGGCATCAAGACTCAAATTCCATCTCCCTCTACCTAATTTGCTGGATTTCCTACCCTGAAATGCCAGCTTTGGGAATGCTACCCATGAGCTCCTCTCTAGCACTTTCCTCTTGTTCTCATCTGTATACCTTGATTTGCTACTGGTTGTGTATGTGTGTGTCTATATCCCTTCTAGACTGAGAACTCCCCATGACTAGCACCTGTTTTGTTTATCCTGTAGCCTCTTCAAGGCCTAGCACCACTCCTTCTCATAGTACACGCCCAATGTTTGCTGGTGGTGAATAATGAAGGAGCGGGAAGAGAAGAGGGTTCCCTGGGTGGGTGATGTACCAGGAAATGCACTTCTAGAGATAGATTTCCCACCGTGAAGCTTACAACCAGGACCTGACTGAGGGTGATAAGAATAAATGAGTGTTCTTTAAGTTCTATTTAACTGATATATATGTAGATCACCTCAAGGTTAGATACTAAAATGTACTATTAAATACTGATCCCAGAGGAAGAAATGCAAATTCATGCTGAACTAATCCCTGCTGGGGAGATATTAAGCTTGGGCCAGTTTTCCAAGGTTTAATGAGCTGCAGAGGAGGACATCTCTCTTCCATCTGCTGCCCCAGGCTTACAGTCCCAACCATGAGACAGCCGGACTTCATCAGTGTTTAAAATGAAGACTGGTGAATTCCCAGTCAGCAGAAAGAGGGCCACTGAAGGTCAGGTACAGGGAAGGGCATCATCTCAGTCCAGACCACTGAGACATTTCAGCTGATGAGCATTCTGGGTGACATGGCCTGTATTCAAAGGGTTGTTTCTGCTTTCTACACATTTTCTGGGTGAATTGTTCATAAGGAGCTATGGGTCACATGAAGAACCAATTACTAAGCCCCTCACATTCATATATAAGTTTATGGTTTTTCATTAAACAGAATTTTTTATCATTATAAAGCTATGTCAAAATGTTAATAAAAACAAATAATAATGGAATTATAGGGGGCTGGGGTTGTGGCTCAGTGGTGGAGCACTTGCCTAGCATGCATAAGGCCCTGGGTTTGATCCTCAGCACTACACAGAAATAAAATTAAGGTATTGTGTTTACCTACAACTAAAAATATATATATTAAAAAAGAGAATTATATGTATATTCCTACACAGAGATAATTGTTAAATTCATGCTGTTTTTCATGCCTTACTATGACTGCACAATTTCTAGTGGTTAAGGACATATGAATTGTTCTTTTCCACTTTGTCTTTATGTCACAAGCATTTTCTCATGTCAATACATAGTTGCTTTATTTTTCTCTTTAATTAAGATAACGTTTACACATAGTAAAATTCACTCCTGTTTAGGGTGCAGTTCTGTGAGTCTGACAAATGCCTCCAGTTGTGTAACCACCAACAGAATAATAACGTAGAACAAGCAAAATAAAAAAGTGTCAGAGGTGTGTAGGACCCCACCTAAAGGACCTCCCAGTGGTCAAAGCTGGAACAATTTGAGCAACAAAGTAAAGATAGGAGCATTGTGTTATAACCAAAGTGTAGAAGAGATATCTGTGTATCTGTTCAGATATGAAACAAAGGATGGAATAATTTAATAGGTGGGGGAGAAGGGATGAATTTCCCATGCAGAAGAATTTCAACTAAAGTATTATAGAGTCCACCCTAAGGGAGGGGAGCATTATTCCCACTCCTTCAGTAAAGGCTGCACCTATTGACTTCCTTCTGAAGTGTACAGTACAGAAAGTGGCAGGGCTAGTGAACAGAGTAGTGTTAAAGTTGAGGAATCTGACAAACACTACCACAGCCAGGTTGTCAAGGTCAAGGCCAACAGTCAAAATCACATTAATTGCATGTACTCTTGATAATAATGTGATAAAACAACATTTTTACCTCCATGATCTGTCTCATATAACCAAGTCTAATCATGAGAAAAACATCTCCAAAAGAGAGGCAAATTCCAATGAAGAGGTGTCCTAAAATATATCTGATCTGTCCTACTCAAAACTGTCAAGCTCATCAAATACCAGGGAAGGCTGAGAGACGCCATGGCTGAGAGAAGCCTCGGGAGACAGGATAACTCAGGTTATGTGATAAATTAGATGGGCTCCTTAACAAACAAAAAATCATTAGGTAAAAATAAGGAGCTCTGAATAAGCTATAGACTTGGTTGATAGTAATCTGTCAATATTGGACTATTAATTGTAACAAGTATACCAGACGAATGTAAGATGCTCATAACAGAAGAAATTATCCATAGCTCTATGCTGTGGATAGAGCTCTATGATAAATGTTCAATTTCTCTGTAAACCTTAAAATATTTTTAAGTTTTTCAATTAAAAGAATCCTGCCAGATTACTTTCCAAAAACTTGCAATATTTGCATCTCTGCTATCAATGCCTGAATGTTTCATCTGCTCTGTATCATCACCAGCATGCCATTTATTAATGCAGTTAATTTACTTCACTTTATTCACATGAATAGGTATATTACACCTTCTCTGAAAAGTTGCTGTTCACATCTTTTGCAATTTATCTTTTTTGTTGTTTTCTAATTTTTGAAGTTTGACAGTTTTTTATGTATTGCACGTCTGAGGTTTTTATCAGATATATACCTTGAAATTTCCCTGTAATCTGTGGCTTGTCTTTTTATTCTCTTAAAGCATTTTTTGAAGAGCATAAATTCTTAATATATATATATATTTATGTGTGTGTATGTATATATATATAGTTATATGTATATATATATCGTTAGTTGTAGATGGACACAATACCTTTATTTTATTTATTTATATCTGGTGCTGAGGATGGAACCCAGGGCCTCACACATGCTAGGCAAATGCTCTACCACTCAACCACAACCCCAGACCCAAACTCTTAATTTTTATGAAGTTCAATTTACCAATATTCTTGTATGGATTATATTTTTGATGGTATATCTATGAATCCTTTATCTAATTCAAAGTCACAAAGATTTTCTCCTGGAAATTTAAAACTTTTAGGTTTTACATTTAAGTTTATGATCCATTTTGAGTTAATTTTTGTATAGATTGTGAATTGAGGCTATTTGTTTGTTTATTTTTGCACATGAAATTCAATGGTTCCAGTGACATTTGGTGAAATGGTAATTCTTTCTCCATAGAACAGCCTTTATACCTTTCTCTAAAACTGGTTGATCCTATACATGCGGGTTATTGCTGGACTGACTGTCCTCCTCCTATTTGTTTCATTTACTTATTTGTCTCTTTCTGCCCATACCCATCATGATTATGGTAACTTTAAAGTAGTTCTTAAATCAGAAAACTCTAACTTTGTATTTCTTTTTAAATAGTATTTTGTCTGTTTGGGTTCTCTTGCCTTTCCAAAGATATTTTAGAATTAGCATGTTGATTGAATCCTGCTGGGATTTTGATTGGAATTGCACTGAATCCATAGGTCAATTCTGGGGAGACTGACATCTCTCCAGATTTGTATGCATGACTATTGCTCCATTTAATTTGTTCTCCTTGGTTTAATCTGTGCTTTGTACTTTTCAGAGTATAGAACTTGCGATATTATGTTAGATTTATAGTTAAACATTTTCTACTTTTGATGATAAAGGAAATGGAAGTTTCTCAAAATGATTCTCTAATTGTTCATTGCTAGTGTATAGAAATGCAACTGATTTTACATATTGACTTTATATCCTGCAACTTTTCTAGTTCTAGAGGCCTTTTCTTGTGATTTATCAAGAGAGTTTTCTTTGTTTTCTATGATTAAAAGCAGTTTTATTTCTTCCTTTCTAAACTTTGTTTCCTTTTTCTTTTCTTGTTTTATTACTACTAGCTCTTGAATGAAGTTTAGGATTAATGAGAGTGTATATCTTACCTTGTTCCCAATCTCAGGGACTAGGGATTAGGTTCTCAACATTTTATTGGGATGTTTTATCTTATTTTAGTCATATAAATAGGCATACTATATCTTCTGTTCAACATTTAGTGTGATGTTAGTTGTAAGTTCTTGGTGGATGCTTTTGATCAGAATTAGGAGGGTTCCTTCTATTCCCAGTTTCCTGAGAATTTTTATTATGAATGAATGCTGCATTTAGTCACAGACTTTTTCTGGGTCTATTGAGATGACCACATGCTAATTCCCTCTTTAGTCTATTCCTATGGTGAATCACATTGATTGATTTTTCTAATCAATTCAGTCTGAATACCTGCTATAAATCCTATTTGATTATAACATGTTTTCCTTTTTGCATATTATTTCTATTTATCAGAAGCTTGTTGACGGTCATTTTGTCTATGTTCAAGAGGGATATTCATCTGTAGTCTTACTTCCTTGTAGTATTTTTATTTGCTTTTCGTATCAAGTCAATAGCTGTGTAATGAAACATGTCGGAAAGTATTATCTCCATTTGTACTTCTGCAAACATTTGTGAAATTGGAATTATTTTTTCATTAAATATTTGGCAGAATCCAAAAGTAAAGTCCTCTGTGTCTGGAGGTTTCTACTTGTTTTTTTTTGTGTTTAGTTATTTTGTCCTTTTTTAATCAAGAATTTAATTTCTTTAGAGTATGAACTGACTAGGATCTTTGTAGTTGGATTTCAATCTTTTAAGGAATTTGTGCATATCATCAAAATTATTGAGATGATGGGAACAGAGTTATTTCTGGTATTTTCTCATTGTATTTTTAATGTCTGCAATGATATTTTCTCTTTCCTTCCCAAAATTTGTAATTTTTGAGTTCTTGTGTGTTCTCTGATTTTTTTCTGGGCAGGCTGGCTAAAGGTCTATCAATTTGACTGCTTTTGTCAAACCACCAGCTATTGGTTTAATTGTTCGTGCCTGTTGCTTATCTATTCTCATGGTCACTTATTTCTGCTCTCTATTATTTCCTTTCTTCTGCTTATTTTGTATTTTTTTTGCTTCCCCTTATAGCCTTTTAAGGTAAGATTTAGATCTCTAATTTGAAACCTTTTTTATTTCTTAATGCAAGCTTTTATTGCCAAAAATTTTCCTCAAAGCATTGCTTTTAGTTAGCTTCACAAATTTTGAAGTGCTGTGTCTCTCTTTGTACTCTCAATGCCATCAGAATCCTTTAGGCAAACATTAGAATTGCCTTGCAGGGTTTAAAAAAATGTCAATGTCCACCCCTTCCCAAGACATGTGAGTTGGAAAATCTGGGTCTAGATGTTGCTTTGCTGTACAAAATCCCTGGGATGTTCTAATGTTTGCTCAAGGCTGAGAATTCCTGCTCTAATCTTATTGAAAGTGGCTCCCAAACTGTCATGTGCCAATGTTCATCTGATGCTTGTTGAAAATGTATATTATTTTCCCATTTTTAGATTTTTTATGCATTGGGTATGTAGTTGTCTGTGGAAACACAATTTAAAAAATAACTTATGCAATTCTGGTGTAAGTGGGCCTCAGATTACATTTGTGAAAATCTGCTTTAGAAATCTGTAAAATAGGCAGTGAGCTTCCACTGTAGCCCCAGGTGCATGTTTTCAAGGAGCAAAAACCAGCCAGGTACTCTTGGCACCCTTGGAGAGGGTGCCCTCTCCTAAGTCATGGTGGTACAGGACAAGTCTATGGCGCAACCAGGTCTTCTGTACTGGGATACCTGGGATGGTGTCAGTACTGCTACTGCTGCCCTGGACATCACTTCCAGGGTCAGGTAAATGACTTTCACAGATTTCAGACCTTTATACATGTGGTTTACTCAACCTAAATGCCTCCCTCTTCTTAGCTCCTTACTTACCTTACTCTTCCCTGCCACATCACCCAGGAAGCCTTCTCTAACCCCTCCTCCAAGACCAGAAGTCTCCAGACCTTTCCAGTCCAGATGAGGTGCCACTTCTCAGGACCTCAGAGCCACTCTCAATCCCACTCTCAGGACTAATCATTTACTAGCTCACCAGGATTCCCTATCAAGCCCCTGAGGACAAGTCTGGTCTTCTTTAGTTTCAGGGTTTCACTAAGGGCTGGAACACAATGGACCTCCATAAACATGGGCTGAGCTGATCTAAACCAAGTCCTCTGCAAATGGGGCACCTCACTATTTCACCTCCCCACTGACTCCAATTTAGTATGCTATCACAATTGGGACTTTCTGTGTGCTTCTGACCACCCAATCTATGTTTGGACGTCGCAGGTGGAGAAGCAGAGGTTGACTGTCCAAGTCTCCAGCCTAGGGTCAGAAATGACTGAGAATATTGTTTGACTGAATGACCAGAAGGAAAGAAAGAAGAAAGAAGCCAAGAGACACGCAGAGTGAGGACACAAAGCCCCCATTAAGTCCTGAATCACTGAAGAAAAACTCTAAGTATGCTTATTAGATTCTAATCACACTGAAATATTCAACTTCCAGGTTAAGTAGAAGAGACTTAAAATCAGAGCACTTCAGTTTCTTTGGAAAACAGGATATGTGAGAATATTTTGAACATTTCAGGTAATGGGTTAATGTAATGAATGTAGGTCAAATAAATGTAGTTGTGTTTAGAAGTGTTTAAGCTGCTGCCAACAAAGATGTTTAATCTCCCCGAAGGAAACTTAGTTTCGAGGCCCTTTAGAAACATCCATTTACAAGTAATCAAATTGATAAACACAGTATTGCTCAATGTGCCTCCCAGGGCACTTGTTTATCACAGCATGTTGTATTTTGCTGTAGGCACTAGTAAATAACAAAATTGCTTTTCTTTAAGAAATAATAGAAATCCACGCACATTCTCCATAGTTATTCAAAGCAGAGATAATTTTTTAATACGTAGAAATAAGTGCATGAGTTATTTTTTAATTTAAAGAATCAAATTATATCCTATTGGGTGTAACACCAGTTAAAGAGCACATAATATAATTGTCTCTTCCTGAGTTGGAGAGGACTGTTTGGAATTCATTGGCTAAGACTGCATCAGTCAATCAGAAATATTTATTGAGTACCTATTATGTGTCAGCCACTTAGAAGTTGACTCTGTTGAATAATGATACAAGGTGATATCACAAAACATTAGGGTGAGGTAGAAAGAGTTTTGAACAGGAAATCTTATTTAATTCTGTGAATGTTTTAGGCAGTTCTTTGCTCCCTCTGACCTCTAGTTTGCATATGTGAGAAATGGAGATGAGGGGACTGGACTGCATGACCTCAGGGTCCTCTACATCTGTCATCTAGGTCCACGGGGTGACTGAAAAATGAAACTTTGCAAAGGTGATTTCATTGTGGGAGGAGTTTGATACATTAAGTTCTATATAGGAATTGCCTGAGGAAGCTGCTTACTGTCTGGCACAATGGATAGAGTGTATTCTTAATGGTTTTTGAAGGGTGTGTGGGAAAGTGGGTGGAAGATGAATGGAAAAGGACTGAAAAAATTACTGGTGAGAATTGGGTCTATTTCTTTATGCGTGTACTATCATGGCGGTAGACCATAGTCAAAATGAGCACCAAACTGGAAGCTAGGCTTAATGTTGGCTGCACAGGGTGTCAGGAAGAGAAGGGCTTCTTGATCGTCCCAGAGTGGATATTTCTGTGCTGCACTCAGTTTTTAGATCCCTGAGGTCTCCCTTTCCCATTCCTCATGTGTATGGGGTTGGGAACTGTACAACGGCTTCAGACAGCAATTGAGGCATAGAGTATATGAGATGATATATGTAAATACTTAAAGTCATGCCAGCATGAGAAAGTTCTAGAATGTCTATTTTCTTTCCAGTGAAAAGTACCATGATCTAGGATTTTACCTTTTTATGTTTTTCTTAGTGCACTATAATTATAAACAATAGTATAACCCTATATAATAGTAGGGTTCACTGTGATATACTCACATACGAACATAACAATTTACTCTAATTCATGCCCAAGTGTTTTCACTTTCCTTCCCCTGTACCCCTTCTTCTATTCTTCTCCTCTTCCTTTTATTTATTTACACATGTATTTTTCCTAAGGAAATGAGATCAGCATACTACAGTCATGCATGTGTTCCAATGTTTATAGTGGTGCAATGGCCAAGTTATAGAACTAGCCTAGGTGTCTGCCAACAGATAAATGCATAAAGAAAATGTGGCACATGTACACTGTGAAGTTCTACTCAGCAGTAAGGAAAAATGAAATGATGTCACTGTGGGTAGATGGATGGAACTTTGAATGTTTTTTCCTCCTATGCAGAAGTTGGAGGAAAAGAAGGAATAATAATAAAAAACAGGATGGAGATCTCATGAAAATAGAATGTGGATCAGTAGAGGAGAGGTTTAGGGTCAAGGGGGAAGGCAGAAGGGAGGGAAAGGAGGACTGGGAAATAAAATCAAACAAATTATGCTACATGCATGCATGAATATACCACGATGTATCCCACTTTTATGTATAATTTAAACACACCAATGGGATTTTTTATTGTAGGGTCAAACTGTCAACACCTGTTGCTTCAAAGTTATTCTCTCTGATGACTTTTATTTTTGCTTTCTGGTACTGAAGTATGTGGTCTCTTTTCCCAGAGATTTCCAAGTATAGGCTTTTAGGTGTCTTCCCCCAGCACTCAATACTCCTTTGGCTAGAGCATCATCTGCCTGCTGTCAGTTTTCTTACAGTGGTAATTATGTTACTCCCTGCCTGACTCCTGCAGTGGCTCCCTACTGCTTACAAACAAAATCCCCACCCTGCCTAAGCTCACCAGGATTCAGACCCACAGCTTTTACAGTCTTACCTTTCCACATCACATCACTCCTTGCACACTGCCCTCCACCCTAGTGGTTCTCAGATCTAAGTGTGCTTCAGAGTCTCCTGGGTGGCTTGCTCAAGCCCACTGGTCTGGCCCCCTGCCCCATGTTCTGAGTCAATGAGACTGAGGTGGGGCCTGGAAAATCTGCATTTCTAACCAAGGCCCTGGTGGTCCTGGTGCTACTTGTCTGGGGATCAGAGACCTGTTGCTCTAATCACACAGACCTCAGTTCTTTGGGGGATGTATCTGGTGTGTCCTTTGGCCCCTTGGCATTTTCTCATGCTCTTTCCTTGAGCTCCTACTGTTGGTAGAGATCCTCTTGACCTCTCAGGCAGCATCAGGAGGCAGCACTGACTCATGTTTACCTCCACAGCTTGCTGCTTATCTTCTAGTTTAGTATTTACACCATTTTGTATCATGCTGGAGCTAATTGTGCGTTTGCCCTCTCTCTCATTCAAATGTCAAACCCAGGAGGGAAGGGACCATATTTCAATAATCCCTGGATCCTCAAAAGGATTGAGTTTCATCGTGGTGCGTAGGAGGCAGCCCCAGTAATTACACATTGGTTTATTTTTTCCCTTTCTCTGATTATCGCAGCCCCCAGGGAAGACAGCAATCTTGTGGGTAGCATCCACCCCTCCTTCGGCAATAGAAGGATTTGCACCATTTATGTGCCTGAACTAATGGATTCCACAGCCCGGGTTGGAGAGAAATTCACAAAGGTTAAAGGGAGATCAGCCTAAATTCTGATTCAAAGCCACCTGGATCAGAAAGAGGCTGAACCCCATTGCAATAAGTCAAGAGCTGTCACGGGGAACACTCCAAAGTCAACTCCAATGTAATGAGGTGTTTGAATTATTTTTAAAAGAAATATTTCCAGAAGCTATTTCTTTTCTATGGATAGTCCTTTCTTATACTGAATGTGCAGAAAAGAACCAAGGGAATTAGTAATGAAGCCAGAGTAAGTACACAGTCTGGAGAAAGTTTTGTTGAAAGTAAATTTCGGGGAATGTAATACCATCAATCTCCTTAAATACCCTGTCAGTTTCCAAAGAGCAGAGTGAACCCAGTTCTCCCACATGACTCCCCGCTCCCTGTTAGCCAGGAAGGTGCTTCTTAGCTTTTCTCCTGACCTGGCTTCTCTGCCCTTGCCTCCCTCTTGAACCCCAGGTCCTCTTGCTGGTTTTCTTCACTCTTTATGCCCCACACTGTCCTCCAAGGATCCCACCTGACCCACAACTCCCTCTGTCATCTTGGTACTGATCTTCCTCTGGAACCTCAGGTCTCTGGAGCCAACCATTTTCTAACTTCCCTTTGTTCTCACACACATATCTCAGTGTGCCCTCACACTAACACATCATTTTCCTAGTTCTGGGGCCATTTGCAGGGTGTCTACTATGATGAACATGGAATCAGCACAGCCACTTTGGGAAAGGTTCAATGCCTTCTACTAAACTGAACTGCATGTAACCCCAAAGGTCTATTCCAGGTAGGCAGCCGACAGAAATGGTGAGAAGTATTCACCAAAGGATATTACAGGAATGTTTATATCCAAGTTACTGGTAATATCTTCAAAATGAATGCTAGCCCTGGGGTCTATGAACTATAGAATGGATACATAAATTGGTTTATTTATATGATGAAATTCCATAGAGCAACAGAAGTGTGCAAACTATGTGGAACACCAGGAATGAATCACACAAACATAACATTGGGGAAAAAAACCATGAGCCAGAAAAAAAGAATACACATTGCTTCTATTTGTACAAAGTTCAGAGGCAAATAAGATGAAGCTACTGTCAGGAGAGAAAATCCCACTGGGACTGTGTGATGGGAAGGAAGCCCAGGGACCTTGGGGCTGGGAAGCTCCTTCCCTCCATCCCACGGTTAATGCACCTGATAAGGTTCAGTTTGGGCTACACGTTTCAGAGTTGGGCACTTTTCTCCATGTAGCTTATACTTCAATAAGAATTATCAGAAAAAGGAAATGAACATGAGCCAGGCTCTCAGTCTTTCTTTAGCCATTGTTCAGGCATTTCAATGACTTCCTGCTGCTTATCAAATTAAATAAATGCTTATTAGTTTCACATATATATTTGCATATATATAATATAAACAAATACTTCTTAGTTTGACATATATATATATATATACATATATATATATTTCTTATCTCAGAATTAAAAAGCACATAGGCTCAACCTAAATTGCTGCCATTCTCTGTACAATCCTCAAGTCCATTTTGCAGGCTTCCAGGCATGCCATTTCTTGGTGACGAGCTCCTACTCATTAATAATATTGATTCAATTGTCACCTCTTCCTAGAGACTTCCAAGTCTCCTCCAGGAAGAGTAAATTCCAATCTGATGTGTTCCTCCTGTAACAATCATTACCCTGCAACTCATTTCCTGATTACGCACCTTCCCTGGTGGGAAGCAGTGTAGTATAGTGGAGAAAGCAAGGATTCAGGAGTCTTGGGTTTGATCTCCCCCTCTGTGCATTGCTGTCAGTGAAGCCTTAAATTACATAAATTCTCTGAGTTGCAGACTCTTTCATGAAATGGGGAAAGTAATATTTACTAAATGAAGGTGTCACAAGGATGAGAAAGGTGCACACTCTACTACCAGACAGGCCTCACATGCTTAAGTTATTTATCCCCTCTTCTTCTATCTTGCCCCATAGAGAAGGCCTCCCTTGGTGAAGGCACTCAGTAGAAGTTTGTTTAGTGAGTGAACAAAACTCAGGAGCCTGGGGCTCTGCAGGGTACCTCTTCCTCATAGCCCCCTTTTGTACTCACCTTCTTGCAAGGGGAAAACCTTGGGAGATCATCCTTAAGGACCATAGTCAGAAGTCTTGGTTTATGCTTTCAGTTCTCTTTTCCTAATGCAGAGGAGAAGTTTTCATCAATGGTGGTTAAAATCAGAAGACTTCTCATCTTGATGATTTTAGTTTTATAGTTGGTTATAAAATCAGGCACTGTAAATTCTATGACTTTGTTCTTTGAGTTTTGAGGGTACATTGGCTATTATGGTGTTCTGTTTCGTAAAAATTTTTAATCATCAATTTCTACAAAAAAATCTGCTTCAATTTTCATAGGGATTGTATTGACCATATAGTCCAATGGAGAGAGAATTTAGTTTTTAAATGTGTGAACATTATTCATTTATTTAGGTCTTCTTTCATTTCTCTTAGCAAAATTTTTGTAGTTTTCAATGTAAGGGTCTTGCATATTTTTCTTTGGATTTAGTCCAGCTTCTTGAGTTTAAAAAAAAATCTTCTGGTAAATTAAATTCTATAGTTTTAATTTCTGGTTATTGCTAGTGCTCCGACATTTTTACTGAAACCTTGATATGCTAATTTATTAGTTTTATTATATTATCATAAATATAAATATAAATGAGACTGTGATATGTTCTACTAACAAAATGACATTACCTGTGAATAAGGCTTTACTTCTTCTGTTCTAAGCAATGTATTTTTTATACTTTTGTCTTGTCTTATTCCAGGAAACAGGACTCCTTGTATAATGTTGATTAGAAGTGGTGAGTGGACATTTTGCCTTCTTTGATCTTAGAGAAAAAAGAAAAAAGAAAAAATCTTCATCACGCATGAAGCATGAGATTACTTTATAGGATTGTTTAGCTGCCATTTGTTAGACTGAGGAAGTTCCCTTCTCTTTCTAATACTTATTTGCTTTTTTATCATCAAATGTAGAATTTTGTTACTTCTTTTCTTTATTAAAGTAATTCCATTCTTCTTTCTTTGGTTAATATGATGATCTACATTCATTGATTTTTCAATGTTAAGCTATCCTTGCATTCCTGGAGTAAGACTCAGTAGGTTGTGATAAATTATCTTTTATTTACATTCCCAAACCTGAGTTTATATAATTTATTAAAAGTTTTACATTTATGTTCATAAGACATTCATCTTTAATTTTATTTTCCTGTGTATCTTTGAGTTTGTTATGAAGATTATGAACTTATTAACACAAGCTTGGGAATTTTCTCTGTTCCTAAAAACAATGCATAGGATTAAAAATGTGTCCTCATTAAATGTTTTATATAGTTCATCAATGAGTCATACTTTGTAGGAAAGTTTTGAATATTAAGTTCAATATTGTTTATAGATATGTAGTGATTCATATTATCTCTTGTTATTTGATTAAGACATGTTATGTGTTTCCTCTTTTACTTGACTTGTGGAATTTATTTGCTTGATAATATTCACATTTTCTAATTAATTCTATTTTGAAATAAATTTTTGTGGAGAAATTCAAGATAGGGCATTAGAAGAAGGCTGCATTTCCATTTACTCTGTGGCTTTGGAATCAAACAGCAGAAGAACTGTTTCTCAGTGAAGTGGGCAAAAGAAGGATTCACTCAAATTCAAGACAGTCAGAGTCTCTTAAAGACTCAGAAATTTGGTTACATTGAACAAAGTACTAGGAAGAGTACATTGGAGCTAAGCCCGTGGTAGTGGCTCATCACAGAGAGGAGAGATAACACAAAGACAGAGACAAACACAAAGGACATATTTGGCATGGAAAACCTATAGATCAGAAAAGTAGCCTGACCTAAACTGATCCAGAAGTTGCACAGTGAACTTGTGTTTGAAAGTTCTCTGTGTTTCTTAACTGGCAAGTTTTCTGTGTTTCTTAACTGGCAAGTGCAGAGCTAAGGCAGGAGAAAACCTGAGGAGTCTGGCCTGTGATAGGAGTCTAAGAGATCATAGTAAGCTCACTGTATTGTCCTGACAGGGCCTACCATGTGGCCTAGGGTGTACCTAGCAGAGTGTGAATGATACATGTCTGGAGAAGGTTGTATTAAGGGGAACTCAAGTCAGAAAAACAGAAGAGAGTGCAACTTATTTTCCTTTTGACTCCAGCCCTTGAGGGTGGTTCCCATGAGCTGCTAAAAAGGGTCAGGAAACTAACAGGCAAGTGTGAATACACTCAGATATTAAGCCTGGGCAGTGGAATGTGTGAGACCTGTGGAGGGTTGGCTCACTTGCCCTGTGAAATCAAGACTCCCAGCAGAGATTTGTACCTACCTGGCCTTAAGGGGTATGTTGATCTGATTGGTGTGTTGATCTAATCTCCCCAGAGCAATAAGCACCCAACAATTCCTTAAGGCCTATTTAGACCTAAGCCTCAGTTACAAAACTTTCCTCATACAACTCTGCAGCCACCCCATGCTAGGAGCCCATTGATCTGGTCCATGCAGACAAAACTCCAATCAATACTACTTCCCATTCCATTCTACCTTATACTGGTAAGAAAGCCGCTGAGAGCCATTTCAATAAGCTTCAGTTTTGAGTCATTCCAGCAGGCAGCTTGTTGAGCTACACAAAAAGAGGAACGTGTTAACAACTCCCAGTCCTTGAGTGTGCTCACACTTGCTCTCTCTCTCTGTCTCTCTTTCTCTCTCAACCCTAGAAGAAGTAGAAAGAAGGACAATTGGGCATAGGCAGTGACCATCCATCTGTATCACCTCAAAGGAGTCAACTCTTTCATCTTCATTAAGAATATTTTTCCTGTTTTATTATTTTCTAATTTATTTTGGTGTTCTTGTTATGCTGATTGGTGCATGGAGATACATATTTGTTTATTTTTTCATTTTAGCACTTTTGATCTTTGTTATTTTTCCTTGTCTTTTGAGGGTTAGGGGTTTTTATTTATTTATTTATTTATTTATTTTTGTTTGTTTCTCTTATTTCTTTTTCTCTTATTTGTTCTCCTGCTAACAGTCAAATTATCTTATTTCTTTTTTCTCTCCCTTTACTTCTTTCTAATTTCTCTCCTCTCCTTATATACAACCATCACTTGCTACATCTCTTTGGCATGCTCTCTATTCAGGTTTTAAACATTATAAACATTCTTCCACCTTCCTATCACATTTTCTTTTCTCTTAATGAAGTGTACTTTTACCATGCTTTAAAACTATTTGGTTTATATTACTCCTGTCCCCACCATTCATGTTGTTGCAGTTATTAGTACTGAAGATGACATAGTGGACACCTGCTTTTACTTTGATACCAGATCTAG
Organism: Glaucomys volans; assembly: GCA_020662805.1. Classification (NCBI taxonomy): domain Eukaryota; kingdom Metazoa; phylum Chordata; class Mammalia; order Rodentia; family Sciuridae; genus Glaucomys; species Glaucomys volans. Next base: position 832,787 of record JAJEJO010000418.1, read on the forward strand.
TTCATGACTCTTTATTGTTTTTGCTGTTGACAATTGCTGACCTAACCATTCTTGTTTTTGTGGTAATTACTGTTGTAGATATCCCAGTAGTCACTGGGTAACTATTTTAATATTGTATGTTGTTTGCTTTGGTTGTTGCTATTGTTTATTTCCTCCTTTTCTTTGAAGTTCTGGGAATCTACAGGTATATTACAAATTTATGGGTAGAGACTCTGTTGCTGAACTAAACCCAGCCAAATGACAGTTCAACTTGCTTCACAGACAGAATAGCTTTAATACAAAGAGAAAAAACAAAACCTCCAAACTAATGACAAGGCCCAAGTAGGAACAGTTGAGAGGGGATCTCAGGTCCCACTCATGGACATCCATTCGTATAGCAAAAACAGAATTAGCATGAACGTGGTACCATATCTATAAGGGGTTTCAATATAGAAAACTCTAGGACACTTTGGTAAGAGAAGATTGTGCCTTAAAAATGCCCACATATAAGTGTGGAAGAGAAATACTTCCCAGCAGAAAGTATTAAAATCAACATAGGAATATGTGAAATATGAAAAAATGAGGTAACACAGTGCCTCCTAAATTTCATAAAAAAGTTGATATTCATCAGCAACTGACTTCAAAGATCTTGAAGTGGATATATCAGATAAGGAATTCAAAAGAATGATTATAAATTTAATCAATGAATTCCAATATAACAAAGAAAAATAACTGAATAAATTAAGGAAGTCAGTATAAGAAATCTTGTAAATGAATGACAAAATAAATCAAGTACAATGTTTAGTTGAAAGTCTTTCTAATAGAATAGAACATGGCAAAGACAGAATCTCAGAGCTGGAAAACAGAGTAGTCAGCCTTGAACATTCAGATAGAATTAATAAAAAGAAAATAAATAACTATGACTAGGATATACAAGAAGTATGAGTCAGCATCAAGAGACTAATTTAAGAATCATTGGAATTGAAGAGGGTTGTGAGATGTAGGCTAATGGCATGGATAATTTCTTCAGGGAAGGAATAACAGAAAAATTTCCAAACTTTGGGAATGAGATGGACATTCTGATACAGGATTCATTCAGAACCCCAATTGGATAAGATCAAAAACAACCTCCCCACAACACCTTATAATTAAAAAGTCTAACATAGAGAACAAGGAGAGAATTTTAAAAGCCTCAAGAGAAAATTATTGATTCACATCTGGAGGCAAGCCAATGAGAATTACTTCCAATTTCTAAACACAAACTCTAAAATCCAGGAGGGCTTGGAATGATGTGTTCTAGCCCCATTCTGAAACTTGAAAGAAAATAACTGTCAACCAAGATTGCCATATCCAGCAAAGTTATCCTTCAGAGCTGAAGAAAAAATAAAAAAAACTTTCCAAGATAGGCAGAGAAAAGAATTTACAAACACTAACCTGGAACTGCAGAAAATATTTAAAATACTTCACAGAGAAGAAATCCAAATCAAATCCCAGAGCTTGCAATTGTACAAATCTCTTTTCAAGAGTAGCTAATAAAATGAGAAATGGGACCAAATTAAACTTTAGAAATAAGTCCAATGGCAGAAATTAGTAAACATCGCTCTAATAACATTGAATGTAAAGAGACTCAACTCTTCAATTAAAAGGCATCGGCTGGCAGAATGGATTAAAAGAATAAGACTCTACTATATGTTGTTTATAAGAGACTCATCTTACAGCTAAAGGCTGAAAGTGAAGGGAAATGAAATTCATATACCATGCAAATGGAGCCCCCAAAGAAGCAGGAGTAGCTACTCTCATATTCAACAAAGCAAAATTGTAGTCAAAATTAATCAGAAAAGATAAAAAATTAATATTTAACATTAATATTAATAATTAATATTAATAATAATATTAATATCATTTAATATTGGTGAAGGAAGCAATATAAACAATGGTAAATATTTATGTCCCAAATGTTAGTTCACCTAATTAAAGGCACTACTTTAATTAAAACCTCATATAGACTACAGGACAATAATACTGCATGATATCAAAGCACCTCTCTCACCAATAGGTAATCCAGATATAAACTCAGTTAAGACTTTTTGGAACTGAAAAACAAATGGACTTAGCAGATACCTATAAAATGTTTCATCCAACAAAAACTGCATACATTTTCTTCTCAGTGGCTCATGAATCTTCTCCAAAATAGAACTTATTTTAGGCTACAAAACAACTCTTAGCAAATACAAAAAATAATGATATAATTTCTTGTATCTTATCAGATCAAATAAAATTAAATTAGAAATCAAAACCAAAAAGTCCTACAGAAACATATAAACACTTGAAGATTGAACAATATACTTTGGAATGATGAATAGGTGATAGAAGTAAGGGAAGAAATTTTAAAAATTCTTAGAATCAAATAAGACTAGGGATACAACCTACCAGAACTTTTGGGATGCTATGAGGGTGGTTCTAAAGGAAAGTTTATAGCTATAAATGCCTACATAAGAAAATCAGAAAGATCCCAGATAAACAGCCTAATGATGCATTTCAAGGTCCTTGAAAAAGAACAAACCAATTCTAAAATCAGTAGAAGGAAGAACATAATAAAGATCAGCATTCTAATCAATTAATTTGGGAAATGAAAAAATAGAAAAGATCATTAAAACAAAGTGCATTCTTTGAAAAGGTAAATTGATAATCCTTTAGCCAAACTAACCAAAAGAATAAGAAAGAAGACTTAAATTAGTAAATTAGAGACGAAAAAGGAGAGACCACCATAGACATCACAGATATTCAGGTAATTAGGGACTATTTTGAAAATTTATACTCCAATAAATTAGAAAACCTAGAAGAAATGGACACATTTATAGACACATATGATCTGTCAAAGTTGAATCAAGAGGACATAGAAAACCTAAATAGATCAATGATTAGTAATGATGTGGAAGTGGTAAAAAAAAAAAAAACTTTCCAACAAAGAAAAAGTTCAAGACCAGATGGATTCTCAGCTGAATTTTACCATACCTTTAAAGAAGAACAATGCTCCTCAAATCAATACATGAAATAGAGAGGAATGGAGCATTTCTAAATTCATTCTATGAAGTCAATGTCATGTTCATACCAAGACCAGATAAAGACACATGAAGGAAAGAAAACTACAAATTAATGTCCCTTGTGAACTTAGATGTAAATATACTTAATAAAATACTATGAAATTGTGTTCAATAATACATTAAGAATATTGTACATTATGACCGTACAGTCTTTATTCCTGGGTTGCAAATATGGATTAACATACATGAATCAAAAATTATAATTTATTGCATAAATAGAATTGAGGGCAAATTCACATAGTCATCTCAACAGATGTAGAGAAAACGTTTGACAAAATTCAGCACCGATTCATGATAAAAACACTGAAGAAAGTAGGGACAGACAGAACTCTCTGAAATATCATAAATGCTACATACAACAAACATTATAATGAGGAAAAACTGAAAGCATTTCCTTTAAAATTTGGAACAAGGCAAGGATGCCCATTCTCACCACTCCCAGTTAATATAGTACTGGAAATTCTAGCCAGAACAATTAGGCAAGAGAAGGATATAAAACGAATTAAAAAGGGAAGGAGAAATTGGTTATCACTATTTGCAGATGATATGATTCCATACTTAGGAGATCCAAAAAGCTCCCCAGAGAAGCAAAGTAGCAGGTTACAAAATCAACATACAAATATCAATAGATTTCTACCCAAACAATGAATCTGCTGAGGAAGAAATCAAAAAACTATTCCATTCACAACAGCCTCAAAAAACACAACAAACAAACAAAATCCCAGAAATAAATTTAACCAAGGAGGTGAAATATATCTACAATAAAAATCATAGAGCATTGAAGAAAGAAGCTGATGAAGACTCTAGAAGATGGAAAGACCTCCCAAGATCATATTCCTGGATAGGCAGCAGCAATAGTGTTAAAATGATCAAAAGTGGAATATACCTTTAATGCAATCCCCATCAAAATACCAGTGACATTCTTCATGGAACTAGAAAAAATAGTCCTAACATTCATGCAGAAGAGTGAAAAAGACCCATAATAGACAAAGCAATTCTAAGCCAAAAAAATCAATGCTGGAGGCATCATTACACCTCACTTTAAATTATACTACAGAGCTCTAGTAACAAAAATTTCCTGGTACTGGCAGTAAAACAGACACATAGACCAATGGTACAGAATAGAAGACACAGATACATCTGAGCCTCAACAAAGGTGCTAAAATATACACAGGAGAAAGTCAATCTCTCTGACAAATGATTCCGGGAAAACTGCTTACCCACATGTAGAAAAATGAGATTGCACCTTTATTTCTCACCCTGCACAAAAAGCAACTCAAAATGGATTAAAGACTTAGAATTTAGATGAGAAATTAAGTAATTCCTAGAAGAAGACATAGTTCAACACTAAAACATACAGGCAGAGGCAACTGTCTCAATAGAACCCCTAAAGCTCAGGAAATAATGCCAAGAGTTAATAAATGAGATGGCATCAAATTAAAAGTTTTCTGTACAACAAAGGAAACAATTAAGAATATGAAGAGCCGGGCGTGGTGGTGCATGCCTGTAATCTCAGCACTTGGGAGGCTGAGGCAGGAGGATTGCGAGTTCAAAGTCAGCCTCAGCAACTTAGCGAGGCCCTAAGCAACTCAGTGAGACCCTGTCTCTAAATAAAATACAAAATAGGGCTGGGGATGTGGCTCGGTGGCCGAGTGTCCCTGAGTTCAATCCCCAGTACCAAAATAATAATAATAATAATAATAATAATAATAATAATAATAATAGAAAACCTATGGAATGGGAGAAATCCTTACTAGCTACTCTTCTGACAGAGGACTAATATCCAGAACATATAAATAACTCAAAAATTTAACATCAAAAAATAATTCAATTGATAAATGGGCAAATGAACTAAACAGACACTTCTCAAAAGAAGAAATGCAAATGACCAACAAATATATGAAAAAAGTTGTGTCATTAGCAATTGACAAAATGCAGACAAAAACTACACTGAGATTTCATCTCACTCCAGTTAGAATGGCAACCATCAGGAATACAAACAATAATAAAGGCTGAAGGGAATGTGGATAAAATTGAACCTTTTTACACAGTTGACAGGATTATAAATTAGTACAACCACTATGGAAATCAGTGTGGGGGTTCCTCAAAGACCAGGAATGGAACCACCATATGATCCAGCTATCCTACTCCTTGGCATTTATCCTGAAGAATTAACATCATCTTACTATAGTGATATGCACATACCCATGTTTATAGCAGCACAATAAACAGTAGCCAAACTAGGAAACCAGCCTATGTGTCCATCAATAGATGAATAGATTAAGAAAATGTGGTATATATGCACAATAGTTTTTGTTTCTTTTTAAAATATTTATTTGTTCGTAGTTTGGGAGGCAAAAGTTCAAAAACAACATATTCCAGCTCTAGTGAGGTCCCCTATAGCTGTCACATCATACACAATGGAGTTTTATTCAGCAATAAAGAAGAACGAATTATGTCATGTGCAAGAAAATGGATGGAACTGAGGACACTATATTAAATGAAATAAGCCAAATTCAGAAATTCAAGTGTTCTATGTTTTCTCTGATAGGTGAAAAGTAGAGAGGAAAAAGGAAAAGAAAGCTGGGGTGGGGGTCTTAAGAACATTGCAGGGAGATTAGCAGAGCAGAGGAAAGGGACCAAGGGGAGAAAAGATGGGAGGGAAAGAGGAAATACTGGGAATGATATTGGCCAAATTATGTGGTTATATTGTGTCTAAGAAAAAATATGTAACAATGAATCCTACCATTATGTTCAACTATAATACACCAGTTAAAAATATGGGAAAAAATGTAGCCAGAAAAAATATTATACGTAGAGAGGAGTTACAAACATTATAAAGAGAATTCTGGTATATCCTTCGCTCAGCTTCTTCTAATGTTAATATTATATAGCCATGGTAAGTTTATCAGAATTAGGAAATTAACACTGTACAATTCTACTAATTAAGGACAACTCAGATGCCACAAATTCTTGTACTGCAGTCTCCCCCGACCCCCAGTTCCAGGATTCAATGAAGGATACTGCCTACATTTGGCTACTTTGTTTTTTAATCCCCTGCAATTTGTGATCTGTTTTCTGTCCTTTCTCATTTTTCATTTCCATGACAGTTTTGTTAAACATAGGTGACAAAAGTTTTATCTTATTTTTTCATTAAGTTTAATCATTTTGGATTTAACTTTGCTCCAGAATCCTTATCTGAATTAATCTTTTCTACATGAGTCATAGCTCAAAAGTAATTTTTTTTCCTGTATATGTTTTAGCAACATTTGCTGAAATTTCTACACTTTTTTCACTCAAGGGCCTTTGTGTCTTTGTCAAAAGCAGTTTTCTACATATGTTTGAGCTAATTTCTGAACTATTTTACTTCATTGATCTTCTCGTTTCTCCTTAAGGCAATTTAACTTTGTCTAGATCACCGTGGCTTTATAAGAAGTCACAAAATTAGATAGCGTTGACCCTTCTAGTTTGTTCTTTTTCAAATCTGTTTTGGCTATTCTAGGTCTTCTCAATTTCCATTTTGCATTTTAGAATCAGTTTGTCGCTTTCCATGGAAAAGACTGCTTGAGATTTTTGTTGTTGTTGTTTTGTTTTTTAAACCACTATTGAACACAGGAGCTGGTGCTTAACCACTGAGCCACATCCCCAGGGGCCCCGACCCTTTTTATTTTTTATTTTGAGACTGGATCTTGATAAGTTGATTAGGGCCTGACTAAATTGCTGAGGCTGGTTTTGAACTTGCGATGCTCCTGTCTCAGCTTCTAGAGCTGCTGGAATTGCAGGTGTGCACCATCCCACCTGGCTCTGCTTGAGTTTTGTTTGGTATTGAATCAAATATCTAGTTTAGTTGGAGGAGAATTAACATGCTATGTATATATATGCTATTACTTTTGGCTTTGACTTTACTTTGACAATTATTAATACATTTAATTCAATTTTCTTATTATTACTATTTGTATGGTTTTCCCCCCAACATTTCATTTTTAATGTATTTGTGTTTATATTTAGAATGTGTTTCTGATAAGCAGCATCTACTTCACTCTTGCCTTTTTATCCAATCTTGCAATTAACTGTGGGTATTTTAGATTAGGTGTGGGTATTTTAGATTAGGTGATATTGATATGATTGGATTTAAATTTGAAGGCGGTTATTTGTTGACTGTTTCCCTTATTACCCATTCACCTTTTCTACCATATTTTTTAAATAATTGAGCATATTTATGACTTCATTTTTTTCCTTGTGCTATTTTCTTCCTTTCTCCATCCCTTTCCCTCTTGCCAACTCCCCTGTCTCTTCCTTCCGTCTTCTCCTTTCTTTCTGTGGTTTCTTCGGAGTCCTTCATTTTTTACTTTTCACAGTCTAACTTTAAGCAATATGCTCTTCTGTCCCGTAGAGCCCAAGATCCTTAAAAGCTACAGTTGGGTGCCCTCTCCTGAAATTTATGCTACTGCTACTCATTTTAATTCTAGGTAAATCCCATATTATATTATTGTTACTTTTACTTTAAATACTTGATTATCTTTAAAAGAGTTTTGGGAAAGCATAGATTGCATTTGCTTGCATATTTACCATTTCTAGTACTCTTCCTTTCTTTTTGTTCACAGATGTTTTCCTGTATCATTTTTCTTATGTGCTAGTCTTCTGGTTTCTTGAAAGTATGGAATAGATTTGTAAAAGCTTCTATAGTTAATCCCACTGGTATTATTTCCTAATGCTATACTATTGCCTCCTTAACTTAAAGAAATGAGGTTGGCATCTACATGACAAGTCCTACGTTAGTGTGTTTGAGTCTCCAGTTTCTCTATCTCCCTTCTACATTCTCCAGTTTTGAGCTCTGTATTCCATCCATTTCACTTGGGATGTGAGTGATATGTCACATGTTTATGGTGACTGTGTTATCATACTTATATCCTACCATATTCAGCATTGGATCAGAAATTTAATGCATGTTTAAAATCCATTTAGTTTTTGAAATATTCATGACAACAACATTTAAACAGATACAAAATTGGTCTGCTGTCCATATGATTGAATCTCATTCATCTTGCCAGTAGATCTCAGTGTGAATTCCTGAACTGGATGATTTAATTAATGCTGGCTGAATGTTGTGATCATGCAGTCTTATTTTGAGCTATTTGCTAGTGATTCATTTTCTAATCTAAGGTGATTTTTTTAAAAGAAGGCTACTTACTTGATTCAGGGATTCACTTTGGGCATGATTTAAATTTTTAAACAAGTCGAGGTAAAATTGACAATGCAAAATTCACCTTAGTGAAGTGCATATGTCAGTGGGTTTTAATATGATCATAAGGTTGTTCAACACCCATCATTGTCTAATAGTGGAATATTTTCATAATCCATCTAAGAAATTGTGTACCCATTAGTGATTTACACATTACCCTTTATCATCCTCTAGCAACCACTAATTATTTTCTGTCTCCATGGATTTGCATATTTGGGGCATTTCATATAGATAAAATCCTACAAAACATTTTATCTTGTATGTTGCTACTTTCCCCTAGCATAATGTTTTCAAGGTTCATCCATGTTGTAGCACATATCAGTATTTCATTCCTTTGTATGGCCACCAATACTTCTTTGAATGAATATACACATTTTGTTTATTCACTCACCAGTTCATGTTCAGTTGCTCTCACCTTTTGGCTATTATGAATAATGAAGCCATGAACATTCATATACACGTATTGTGTGGACATGTGCTTTGCATTTCTTTTGATTATCTACATACATTAGTTACCATGTATGGCAGCTCTAAAGTTAACTTATTGAGGGACTACTGAATTGTTTTGCAGAATGTCTGCACCTACCATTGGTTCATGAATGTTCAAATTCCCCACACTTGTTATCTGCCATATTTCCCCCAAGATCAGGGCCTTCCTAATGATTGTGAAGTAAGTCTCATTTCATTCTTATTGTCATTTTGATGGACATTTCCCTGATGACTAATGACATCGGACATCTTTTCATGGGTGAACTGGTTATTTATATACCTATATGCAGACATGTATTTCAATATATGTATTTTATATACATACATATGTATTTCAACGTGTAATATCCATGCATGTGGGTGTATTTGTGTATGTAGGGCAGTGCTTGGCAAGCTGGTAAGATCTATGTATAATTTGCTAATGAAATTTCTCAGAGTCAAAGCGGAGATGAAGCATGGTAAATTCTACAACTTTTATTATGGGAGTAAAGAAAGCTGATTAGCAACTTGGTAGCAACAAAATATTTCCCAGTAGTAAGATCTATAAAGTATTTCTCACATTGTGTTAATCAGAGTGATTCTCCCCCAGCATCTCCAGTCAACTAATAAGAACGTCTAGATATTTTGATTATGGAACTCCTTTGCATGGGTCACCAAAAAGATGTGCTTTGAAGAACAGATTACCCTGCATCTGAGTGTTGAGTCCACATCTCCCTTCCTCTCTGATAGATTCAAACTCTTTTAACATCTCCTGATATCGTCATTTATTTACTAGTACCTCTGAAGAGGTGGGTAAACTACTATGAGAAATAACAATACTCTGGTGAAAATCAATTTACTCATATTTAAATATTTGAAAGAAAAATCAGCAACCAGGAGATTTGAATTTAAAATTTCCAAACTGCAAATTTAAAAAATAGTTCAAATATTGTACTAATTTGAAAATGCATTTATTTAGAGGAAATGAGGAATTCTGTAGTCATTTAACACTTTATTAAATATGACTTCTTTTAATAAGTTCAATTTTCTTCACACACAGCAATGCTCACCTTTTAACATTACTTTAATGCAAACATGGCATTATAGATCTACACAAGAGTCAGGAAAAATTAGTAAATTTGGGAATGAATGGTTTAAATTCACTTATAGTGCAAAAGATACTTCTTGGTTGATTTAATTAAACCAGAAACTTCTATTAAATATAGCAAAACTACACATGGGTGTGTGGATTGATCTTAGAACTTATTCGAATGCCTGAAGTGTTTTTAAAAACACATGGTATTGGAATGTTAGTAGTGTTTTCATTTATTCAAGTGCATTAATGTTCTTACAGAGGCAGAATGTGCTACTGAAAAAAAATCTATCATTATCTTAGATGCAAAGTTCTTTAAAAGAATACAAATTTATACATGTGTCTCATATCTTTCTAGATGCAGATATTTGAACTTTGGTTATAACTGAAATGTCTCAGCTATCTAGGGGGCAGGATTTCTTGAGACCCTGTGTTTCTTGTTTTCTTAACGGGGAGAGTAATTTTCTGAGAGACAAGGTAATAGAATAGGAAGAAGTCAAGAACCAAGAGTCAATTTGGGTCTTAGTGAAGCTGACCTCACATTGGCAGGCTTGAAATTTTAGTTTTCTGTTTTTCAAAACTTTTTATAAAAATGCATGACAGGGCTATTTTAAGAATTAAGTGAAAAAATGTGAATAGAAAGCATGGGTAGCAATTACACAAACAGATTGTCATTTTATCTAATGTGAATTTTTTCCCTTTTGGTCTATCTTTAGGAGTAGAATCATTTAAAAAAAAAAAAAGAGGTTTGTTGAATATTTGCTTTCTACCACATATTGTTCCAGAATTTGAGGATGGAGCAGTAAATACAATCGAGTCTTTATAGACATACCACATAAATGTGGTTTATATAATTAGGAGGATTTATAAAGAAATCAATCCTTTAGGACTCTACTTGTCCCTGAGTAGGCTAAAGTTAGGATCCAGAGAAAGTCCAGAATGAAATAAGGGAATGATCTTAGAGAAGTGAAAAATTGTTCGGTTTAATCTAAAAAAAAAAAAACTATTATGAGGAATACCCCCTTTAGAATTTCCCTATGATATTGTAACTGCTAAAATTTCCAGGCATGCCAAGTAAATCAGGAAACAAAAAACCAAAGCAAAACAAAATCAAATGTGAGTTTCTAAGTCTTAGGATGCAGGAAGCCACAGGAAAGTGCTGGTTTCACTTTAACAAACAAAACAAATTAGGGAAGTGAGTGACAACATTTAATGTATCTATATCTATATCTACTAGCTGAAGACACAAATCTGAAAAAATTAAATTCTAGAAAAGAATAAGTCCTTCCTAAGAGAGAACAGACTCTCGACTGTCCACATTCCTAAAAGAATTCTGAGAAGATTAAATATGGGGATGAACTGGGGGTTAATGTCAATCAAATTATGCTATAGTCTTGTATGGATATCACAAAAATCCCATATAATTTGTGTATAACTATAATGCACCAATGAAAAAGTGTACATAAATATAAGGAAGACCAGGAGAGTTAAGGAAGACCAGGAGAGTAGAGGAAGAATAGGCAGAGGGAGGAGGGAAAGGAAAGGGGTAGAATTGAGGGATGATTTAGGACAAGTTATACTCTGTGCATGTATGAATATGTCACAATGAACTCTATTATGTATAATTACAATGCACTAATAAAAACATTAAAAATACATAATTTCTTAGGGGGGTATAACGATAACCCATCTCAAATTTTAACAAAATTTTAGTCTATTGGCAGACATGACAGATTAATAACCAGAGGAACTTCAGGTATGGAGTGAGATTGAATTCACCTGCCAAAATGTTTCCAGCAGGTCTTCACTGAGGGCTGTCAGGGTACCAATAACTTGGGGCAGGTAAGAGAACTGAGAGAGATCACCCACGAGGTACATGATGTCTCTCTGAGGTACAGCAGAGTACTCTTCAGAGGGAAGGAGCACAAGAAAAACTAAAAGAAACTCATCAGGGGTATTTTGGGCTCTCAGGCACCAAAGACTGAAGAAAGTACATGACCTCTCAAAGAAACACAAGGCCTTTCCAGCCCTCCTAGAGTGCAATGAAACTGCCTTCAAAAGGCAGGCCAGAAGGGCACAATAAACCCCTAAGCCACAAAACTCAAGAGACTAAATTGGAGAGCAAAGAGAACCCCTCAACAACTCATAAATCTGTCAGGCTATAAAACAAAGAGTTGTCTCACAGTTTTGAAACTGTCAGCTCAGTTGTAACTCATAAGGAACTCCAGAATTATGTAGTTTCAGAGCATAAATCTTGCTGAAAGGAGAATTCTAAGCCACTAGAATTCACCTAAAGCATTTAGGGAGTGAACTAAATAAAACTAAAGCTGCAACAAAGCCAAGACCCAGCTCAATAACAGGTCAGATTGGCTTAGATTTTCACTCTAAAAGATCGTTAGAAGGAAAATGTGTGCTCTTTTTTGGAGGTGAATACCTTTGCTTCAGTCTTTACTGTAAAAAACAATGCCTGCCATATAATGAAAAATTACAAGATACAAAAAGAAGTAAGAAGATATGGCCCATTGACAAGAGAAGAAACAGTCAATGAAAGCAGAACCAGCAATTGCCCAGATGATTAAATGTCAGACTGAGTCTTGAAGATATTTAAAATAAGATTGCTAAAGGGTACAGTACAGATCCTTTAGCACTAAGTGACTAAGGGCTAAATGACTACAGAATAAATAAATAAGTAAATAAATAAATAAAACTACTTTTTAAATCAAATGGAACTCTTAGGAATGAGAAATGTTATAAATAAAAGATTCTTTAAATGATCTTAAAAGAAAAATAGACATAGCAGAGTAAAAAAACCAATGAACCTGAAGACAGATCCATGTAAAAAAACAAACAAAATAGGAGTCAAAGGTAAAAATTAAACAAACAAACAACCAAAAAGAACATACCATCTGAAATCTGTGAGGCAATATGGAAAGTTCTAATACACCTGTCATGAAGTTCCAGAAGCAGAAAGAATAGTGCAGAAGAAATATTGAAAAACAAGTGACAAAGATCATTTCAAAATTGATGAAAGTCATTGACCCACAGATTCAAAAAGTCAACACCAACCCTGATAAACACAAAGCAACCCACACCAAAACAGTATGAAAACATGTGAATCAAAGATGGAGAGAAAATCTCAAATGAAGACAAAGCATTAAAAAAAACCCATGATATGAACAATAGTTGTCTTATTATCAGAAACAGCAGAGAATAAAATCAGAGGAACAATAATTTTGAAGTACTATAAGAATAAAAAATTGTCAACTTAGAACTCTGTATATAATGAAAAAATCCTTCAAAAGTAAAGACACATGGTATTTTTTATTTACATGAGATCTAAAAGAATTAACCTGAAATGAAAGAGGTGAAAATTTCCTCAGACTGATGAACAAACAGACCAAGTAAACTCCAGACCAAAGGAAAGAAGAAATAGTATGAAAAAGACAAATATCTGAGCAAATATGAAAGTCTTTTTTTTTTGCTAGCTTTTTGAAATACATTAATGGCTATCAGCCTTTAAAATATTAATAGTAATATTCTAGAGCATAGCATATGCAGAGAAAATATGTAAGACAATAAGAACACAAAATGGAAGGTTGAATGGAAATATATAGTTGTAAGTTTCTTTAATATTCATTTGAAAGTATAATTTTACTTGAAGGTTAACTGCAAAGCTTAAGTATCTATGTTGTAATATCTAAAGCAACTGGTGAAATAAATCAACAAGACATGTACCTAAAAAAATCAATAAAGACTTGTGCTTCTGGCCAAAATGGAGTAATGAGATAGGATTTCCTTGCACATTTGAAGCAATGAAAAAGAAAAAAAAAATACTGAGAAAGTATATGGAGCAGCAGTTATCAGACAATGAGCATCAGGCCATGCAGGAGAGTGATCATTAAATCCGGCAAACAAACAACAGAGCCCCAAGATTGCTCAGCTGTACAGAGATACAGAGAGAATTTCAGGTTGTGGTGCAGGATGATGATCTCTGGAGGCATTTGCCTCCTTGAGGAGGCAGGACAGTGTTGGGGGTCTGGAGAGACCTATGTAGCTGGCAGACCTCCAGAGAGGAAAGTCTGCACAGACAGAATGTTCTGGAGGACCTTAGGGGTGCAGGCAGATTATTATGTGCCTGTGAGGAAACTATGAGAAGCAAAAGAAGAACCAACCAAAAGTGGCAAGGAGAATTATCCTCAGAACTCATATAGGGCTGGAAAGAGCTTGTTCCCACCAGCCAGAGTAGAAAACCTCAGTGTTTCCAGAGCACTGGGGAGAATATCAGATGTGTGTGTCTTAGTAATGGGACCATATTGGCCCTAGACTTAATGCTACTCTGGCCCTAACAAAAGTTCAAAGCAAGACTTGATAGATCAAATTGTTGCCAAATAATTACATCTCAGAATGAAGCTCAGGAATATTTTTAAAATTAATGAATAGCCAGTACCAAACAAGGTCAAATTCACAATGTTTTACACCTAATTAAAATTTGCCAAACTTTACAAGGTGTGAGACACTGCAACCTATAATGGTGGGAAAATCGATCCATAGAAAAAGACCTTGAAATAACATGTATAATAGAATCTGTAGGCAATGAACTTTAAAAAGTTAGTGTAAAGCAAATAACCTGATTAGAAGAATGGGCTAAGGCTTTCAATAGACATTTCTCCAGAGAAGAAACACATGTAAGTATACATGTAAAAGGAGAGGGTGCTTCATTTAATCAAAGCAATTTATGATTAGCATATTTGCTTCATCCTAATTTCTTTATTCTGATGTTATTGGGAATCTTTATTTTCTTCTTGTTGCAAGATCTCTTCAACCTTTCTAGAAAAGAAGTGGGATGAAAATAAGTAGAGAACCCTGTATGACATGTTTATCAACTAATAATTTAATAATGCTTGAAAAGTTTTAAAGAGGTGGAAGAAAATCGAATCTATTTATAGAATCAGGGGACGGAGGAGATAATAGAGAGGAGAGGCTAATGACTCTGAAGAGAGTGTAGTTGATGGAGGCAGGCTGAGGAGCAGGGGAATGTCTGGTTCTACTGATAGCTATGTGAATTACGGTAAACCATTTAATTTTTCTGAGCTTCATGTTTACTAATGACACCTACCTCAGAGGTTCGTCAGAATCCAATGAGATAATGAAGGGAAAGTGCTTCATTGTCGACAAATACCACTGGCATGTAACTGACTGTACTTTGCTTGTAGCACAAGAAGGGGAACAGCAGGGAGATCAGCAGCTCCTCCAGCCCTGTTTCCACCCCATTGGCTGTGATTTCAAGATTCCATGCCTAGGAATCTAGTTCCTAGGACTGAGGGTTAGGTTCACAGGGATTAGAAGATGGCCTTTGGTGGAGGCAGTGAGTCTCTAGTCTCTACCCTGCCAGAGCCTGGAGTGAACTCCCAGAGGCTAAGTGTACCTTTCTCCTTCAGAGGGGATCCTGCCATCTTGCCTTTGCATCTTGTTCTGCTCCCAAGTGAAATTTTGCTCAAAGATTTCATGACCCAGAATCCCTGCTTGAACTCCCCATCCTCAGAATAACTTTTCTTTTTGAGTCACTGAATTGCTGGTCATCTATCTTTATTTCTAAAGTCCTACCCGCCAATCCTCACTAATCTACCCTTGTGGAGGTAGCAGAGAAGGAACCAGCCGACCTAAAATAAAAGAAATCTGAATTGTAGTCTATTTTTTAAAGAAGTTCAGTTTTATTTCCTTCAAATATGTAAACTACCTAGAGTAAGATGAATAGCATTGTCCTTAAGGACCTTGCTTTGGTGAATAGACAAGTGAAATCCATAATTAGCATACCAATTGTGGTTAAAAACAATTAAGTGGCTTAACTGCCTGCTCCCCCTCCCTCATCTTGTTTACGTTATTAATTTAACTGACACTTCAAAGAATACAAGGTGAATATCAAACCTTTCGTTTAAATTACATTCCGTGTTCACAAATTAAACTTGAAGATGTAAACCTTATTATAATAGTATCCCGTACTTTTATTTTAGCAAGTGCAAAGTACTTTAGTATATAATGATCTCAGTTTGTCCTTCCAATAACCTTAGGAGGTGAACTGGAAAGTTTTCTTATCTCTATTTTACAGATGAGGAAATGGAGCCTGAAGAATTAGGTTACTTATCTAAGGCCTCACAAAAGTGAAGCCGACAGGGAGGGCAAGGGCATGAGAAGCGGGGGAGGAGGAGAAGAAATGAATGGAGATAGAGAGCTGAAGATCAGTCAACCCATCTGTTCTTTTCTGGTTCTTCAGAGACTTTTTTCCATGCCTGTGGCACATGATGGAATCAAAGTGAAAGCAACACTGGGTATGGAAGGTGAGTAATTTTGTTGATATGTTCATTTTTATTCCCAAAGACAGCTACTCTGACTGGAGCATGATATATCTCAGTAGAGTGCTTACCACGGGAATGGAAAGGGGGAAGCATGCAATGAAATGCTGGAAGGAGTGGAGTGAAGCTGTCTTCTCACACTGTCACTGCTTGCTGCCATACTTGAAATTCTCTCAAGTAGGGCAAGCGAGGAGGGAAGCGACCTCCCCTTATCAGACTAGGCTTTCTCCCCTTCTTCTACCAGGCTGGCAGCAGGGAGAGTGCTTCTGGAGGAGCTGACAATGTTGAAACGTTCAGATGGCTATTCCTCCCCACCCCATAAACCCTCCCATCTGCCTCCTTCTTCTGATGACTTCTGTTCTTATGATAATATCCTGGTCTTCTCTCTCTCCTCTATTTCTCCTCCTTCTCCCTTGCTATTCCTCCACATTTTCTCTTTCATTTTTGTACGGTGAGGAACCAAAGACTGAGTGGCATGATGGAGATCCTGAGATGCAGGATCCGGCAGAACAATGACCCAGGCCTAGCTGCACTGAGGGTTAGACACATCAAGTGTGTACTGGAGGCTGAAATCCATTTTCCATGTAAACAGTTTACTGTTACCTATATAATTGGGGGCTTAAACTTTCCAGATTAGTAATTTAATTCTATGCTTCATATTTTGTATTTTTTTTCTTTATAAGGGTCTGACCAAGGAGTATCAGGTATAACCCAACAACATGTTAGCTTCCTTTTTTTTGCCAACTGAGTAAAATATCTGTAAAAAGATCTTCATTAAAGTTATCAAGAGGCAGCTTTGGACTCAAGGTAAGAATTCTGTAACAGACCCTGCTGAATGTCAGGTCTTTTCTAATTCTTCAGTCCCATTTCCATCCATCCCTAGCCCAAGTGATTTTTTTCCCCCCAAATCAGATTTTGTGAACATTCTACTTAAAAATCACTTAGTTCTTTGTCAGCAATTGGTTGAAACTCTTTTTCTTACTGCTCAAGGTCCCTTGTGACTTAACCTGGTTGATACCTTTAGTCCTGACTGTGACTCTTCCCCCTCACTCCGTACATCCCATCTTTCTTGGGCCATCCTCTGACTTCTCCCTGTGCATCATCTCCTCTACCATTTCCCCTTTCTGTACCTTAGCTGTTGGTGGGGATGGGAAGGGGATATTGGAGGACTGTTTCCCAAGTCCTAAATCTGTCTCCTCATGAATCCTTCACATATTTCACCAGTTAAAATGAATTTCTCCATTTCTTCAGTGTGTTCCTGCATTACGGCTTGGCATATTCTGTCTCATATTGTAATTGTATTTTTAAGGGTTTATCTCCCTCCTGACCCTCGTCTTTATTTCTTATTCACTACCCTTTCAAGATGCTGAGCTCAGTGCTTGGCACATACTTGTTGTTCAGTCATAGGCAAGTTGCTCCTTGAGTTGGAATGCCCTGTGGATTATCAGATCCCCTCAGTTCTCAGGGGGCAGCTGTTGCTATGCCTGCAACAGGAAACAAAAGTCTAAAATTCACTTTCTCATAAGCTGAAAGTTCTGCTCAAGACTTTATTTTGGAAAGTCACAGAAAGGCTGAGGATCCAAGCGTTTGTTTTGCATTCATGGAAGGCAGGGGCTCAGCTATTGGCTGCCTATTGTACTGATGGCTCCAGGCCCTCAGAGAATGGGGTTCCTGCTTCAGATGGAGTCCTAGAAGTGTTTTGGGAATGTCTGTCCTCAGCCTAGAAAACAAGTTATTTTGGTCTCATTTCCCATAAAGGAGACAATTTACCATTGACCCCACTATAGAACGTTTAGGTCTAGTTAAATTTTTTCTACTATGATCAATCACATTTCTCGTATTACATGCTATAGCCCAGGCTGACGACTAACCTGGCAAAGCAACACAGACATGATTTGTAGCCAGGAGACTTTGGTTGGAGGCATGTGACCTTGGGCATCTTTCACCCTCTGCAAAGTTTATTTTAACTTATATAATTGTGAACAGGGATGTATTCATGTTATAGGGCTGTTGGGGAATTGAGGTACTTGGTTGTGAATGGGCTTCTTAGCCTGAAGAGTGGGCTGTGGAGGAATTCCTGCTCTGGAGATGAAGAGGTTGGGTGGCTGAAAAGGACAATAGAAAATGTTCCCTCCAGGCTTCATAACAATGAATTGGAGGATTTATTGTCTCTGGTATTTTCTCTGTTTGACCAAGATTAAATATGTGATATTCTGTCTTGGATTCTTAATTTTTTTCATAATACGGATCTGTTTGGTACTCTAACGAAAGCAATGAATTCTTTCACAAAATAATATTTTTGAATGCACAAAATAAAGCAATAAATGACCTAGAATAATTACATTGAAATATAGTTCTACCTATAGATCCCTTGGGGACTTATAAGTGCAGTTTAAAATTCAGAGAGTGCTTTAAAAACTTAAAATTTGAAATGAAACTTGAGAGTCGCAGATATCTACACTCTTATTTTATAAATGGGGAAAAGGCAATCCCAGGGACAGTTCCTCCAATGGATCCAGAAAGAGATAGTTTACATTCTGTGGAAATTTACAAGAACCTCATGCTTCTGTTTACTATAATTCTAGCCACACACACAAAAATAAACCTTGGAATCATTTGTACCTTGCTTCTTGTTTGTAGCTAAAAACACTGAATACTTGCCAGGGTGAATGCTATTTGGAGAGATTTACTGGCGGATCATTTCAATTCAAGATGGAGATCACAAATGGAGACTTCCTGAATACCTAGTACACCCCTCCAAAGTACATTTGCCCCATCAAGGTTATCCTAGTATTAATTATTCATAGGAGAACACTGACAGATTCTAATTGCAAATAAGTGCAATTGCTGTCGATTGCATAATTTATGATTCCATTTGTTAAACTAAGACAATGGGGATTGATGAAAGGCATTAAGTGGCCCCAAATTAAAGGTAATTTGGGTTCAAAGGCTTGTCTCCATGTGAGTGGAACTTGAAGTTGTCAGCCTTCCTAAGATCCTAGCACCAGGTAAGCTACACTCCATCCAACCTTGTGTCTGGCTGGAGATGGGCTTCCTGGAGATGTACTGTCCACCCATGGGGAGATGGCCTCTTGCCCATGGAAGAGTCAGCAGTTGCCATCTCTCTCCATGGCTCAGGGCCCAGTTTCTGGGACTTGGCTGAAGATGGTCTGGCTGGACAGCCTTTTCTGGGTTGTGCTCTGACACTTTCCTGAAGGAGTTTGGAAAAGATGGCAAAAGTGTCACTGGGGAAGTTCACTGGAAATGATTTCCTTGAAAATGGGGCAAATGCTTTCCTTTCCATGGGTCAGATACTCCCACAGGTCAGCTTCTCACAGAGGTTAAGTGCAGTCTCTAAAAATGCTCACTGCTCTTGTTCTTCTTACAGTGTAACTTGAGACAAAGACTGAACTAAAGATTAATTTTTGCATAATGAATCTTAAGATCAATCTATTGAAGAAAGAGTGGGTTTGGGGGAAGGTAATTTATGGTGTATTTGGTGATTCAAGATAGACAGTGTGAAAATTCATTGCAAGGGTTTGACTTCCCTTTTTTGAAGAAAGAGAGAGGTTACTAGGAAATATTTGGACTTTGAATATTGTAGATTTGTTCTTCAAAGATGAAATTTCATCCAAGCACAAGGGAATAGTCCAGAAGTAATGGACTTTGAGATAACTGCATTTGTATAATGTTCTATGATTAATTAATGAGCAAGATGATGGGTTCATTGACTTCTGATTATATGTTGTGTACTGGTCAGTTGTGGGACAAACAACTGACTCAGACTGGTCACCATCTTACCAAGCATCAGGGGACTGATAACAATACAGTTCTTACAGGTCTGTTTCCTGTTAGGTCAGGGGCTGCCTGTTTGACCGTTGTCTGACACCCAGGCCAAGCCAGGCAGCATCATCTACAAGGGAGCTGGGAGACACCAATAAGGCCAGCACAGACAGAATTTTCTACATCAGAGGAACCAGAGGAGAAGGCAGACACTGGCAAAAGGAAGGTTTTTTGCAAGAGTACCCAAGGTTTGGCCCTTTCTGCGACTTCTTCTCTACTGCTTAGAGAGAGCAAATGGACAGGATTCCTGTGAGAAGGATTTTCTGAAATAGATTTATAAAGGGGAAGCCTCTCTCCCCAGGCCTGAGGGCAGTGCCCTGGAGGATCTCTGGGGTGCTGACATGAGCTAGTTAAGGGTCCTAGTTCCCACCTGCTGGATTCCTAGTGTATCAGTTCTTTCTTGAGTCATCTTGCTTCCTCTTCTCAGCCACACACAGGATAGATCTGACTGTTCTTTAGATAGTGGGCTGGAGAGGCTCCACTCATGGCTGGTCAGGGTGAAGCTTAGTCTCATGTCTTCTGGCTTTGAAATTTAGAGCTTGGAAAGGAGAAGGTGGGAGAGTATGGACAGGGTGGAACATGAGCTGTTTGTGAGTGGGGGCTTCCCAAAGGCAGGACATTGACTGAGAGTGGCAGGAAGAGAAGATGGTGTGTGTGCTTGAGAGGGTGTGGGCAAGACAGTGTCCCAGCTCTACCTCTGCTAGCTTGACAGACAAAAATGAGCTGCCTGTCCTCTCTGAGCTTTTGTCTCCTCATCAGAGCCACAGGGAATGCATGTTTAGGAGAGCTGTTGTGAAGATCAGGTAAGTGCAGATCTGGTGGGTGGCCAAAACTGGCTCTTCAGTGGATGTTTGGTCTCATCCCTTTTCTTTGAGGAACTCTTCCTCTGGAAATTTTAGTAGCACATGACATTTGGAAAGCATCTAAGAGGGATGCTAAAGATGGAGTGTGATTTGTTTGCAAGGGCTTGGGAGCCAGAATGTGGCCTTGTAACCGTGATTATTTCCTTTCATATCTCTCGGCCTTGTCCCCATGGCTGAGGAACGAGTGTAATGTTTTCTGAGCCTGCACATTATCATGATTGCTGTCCCAGCCCTAGCACTGGGCTACTTGATCTGTTATGCCTACCCCATCTTTGTTATGTTTTCTCTCATTGTGTCTTTCCTGCCTAATGAAGGTCACAAAGGAGAAATATCTGAAGTTCTATAACATTAAGCCTGAGCCGGTCAATAGGTAGATTTCGCAGCCTTACAAGAGGACTTCAATTCTGACTTTAGTATCAGGGAATAATAGGAAAATACATTAGGAGACAGGTGGGGAACGAAGGTAGCACTGGAATTGTGCTGGGGTTCATAACGTTAGACTTTGAAACCAGTAGGTACAGAAAAAGAGAAATTGGCTCTGCTCTGTAAAATGTTTTTTCAGTCATTTGAGCCAAAGGGATTAGTAAATAAGTCGTTCTGCTTATTTGAGAATGGAGAAAAGATGCAGATGGTCAGAGCCTAAGGTACAGGGAATACAACATAGCAGAGGGAGACTGGAGAATTAGAGGCTGGGAAGGGTTGTGGATAGTGTGTTTGGACTTGATTCTATAGTTAATAATTATTCATGTGGTGCTTATAAGCAGAAAAATTATAATTAAATTACTGTTCTAGAAATATCCCTCTGGATGCTTATGTAGAGAATGGATTGAGCAGAGTGAGCCTGGAGGCAGAAAGGCCAATTAGGAGACTAAGGATTATGGACATGGCGGTGGCTTAGAGACAGAGAGGAAGGGACTGATGGAGAGATATTTCTGCTGTCAAAATGACAGGAAGGTTGGCTTGGTGTGCCATTAGTTTGGATCAAACTCATGAGAAAGATAAGCTGGAGCGTGGCCCTTAAACAGGCCAGAGTTGGAATCCCAGAGGAGGCACAATGTGGTTGGAGGGACAGCTACGAATAAAGTGGGTAGTGGGTGTGGGAGAGGCTGAACCCTCTGCCATCAGGAGAGAACACCTGGAGGGAGAACACCTTCTGCTCTGACCCCGTGAGCCCTGAAAGGGGAATGACTGCTCAAGGTCATTTGGAAAGTTCATTAGAAATAATTAAAAATTAGTAGAATCAATGCTTAAAAAGCAAAAAAAAAAAAAAAAAA
>JAJEJO010000418.1:855102-989035 GCA_020662805.1 Glaucomys volans
AAAAAAAAAAGATAATTGTGACTATTCTGGAAAACTCTCCCAACAGTTTTCTCAGCAGAATGGGAACGGTTTGATGATGTGCAGATTCTCAGTGGTCCAATGGCTGCTGCTTTTGATTCTAGGTTAGGGCTTTCCCAAAAGTCCTCTTCACTTTTCCTGGCCTGGGGTTTGGCTCCATCTTTGAACTAGCCCTGCTTTTACCTGCAGCCTTTTGGTGGCCCAGGGGATGGAGCTGAGGAGGTATCCTGACAGGGAGTGAATGGCTCTGTGATGTGGTGTGTGTGTGTATGTGTGTGTGTGTGTGTGTGTGTGTGTGATGTTGCCAGCACCAGATAACCTCCTGAGCATCGCTTAGTCATCCTACTAAAAACTTGATGAGAAATTAAAATAAACTAAACCCAAAATTAGTAGAAGTAAAGAGATTATGATGATCTGAGTAAAAATAAACAAAATAGATGGTGAAAATACTCAAAAGATCAATGAAACAAAATTTTAACTAGATGAAGGACAAAAACTCAAATAAATAAAATCAGAGATAATTAGAGGTGGACAAAGAAAAATCACAACCAATATCTCAGAAAGACAAAGGATTATATGCCTACTTTGTGAACAACTTTGTGCTGACAAATCGCAAACCTGAGAGAAGTGGATGAAATTCCTGGGCACATACAGCCTATCAAACTGAATCATGACGAGACTGTGTACCTTTTCCGAAGTCACAGGTATGATTCACAAAGGCTAATGCTTAGGAAAACAAAGACTATTTTTAAATTTATTTTTGTAGCTTGCAGTTTTGAATTGGGTTAATTCTGGTTTTTCCTGCTCAACTCTGGAGTGAAATGAACAAGTGGTCTTCACTGACGAGTGATTTTTTCTCTTAGAAGTGGGGTCTTTGTGGAAGATTCATGGCCTGGCTCCCAATGCCTTAGCTCTGGGTCCTGGACAGCTGTGGTCACACCACTTCGTCCCTTTGCTGCCCAGAAGTCCATGGGAATATTAGCTGGGGAATATCTTGGGCCCTTATCTGGAGACAGCTTACTCTCCCTCAAGAGGAGACTGGCTTGCATTAGCAGTGTGGGCTCTCACTGTGACCTTGACTGAGACTCTTCCTTCCTGCCCACATGGACTTTTTAGTCTTGTCTTCTCTCTCTGGGACCCACCAACCTGCCCTGCTTTCTTGTTTCAACATTTTCTTCCTTTCTTATGCCCGCCCCCTTCATTGGCCCAGAGGGGCTCATCCAATTTTGGTGGTGGATGCAGAGGGCCCTATTCTTCATGACAATGTTTCTTCTGGATTTCGCCTTGCCTAAAGACCTCAGAGGCTTCTGGAAAGCCATCAAGAGAGCCCTTCTTCGGGTCTCTGCTACAGCTCTTCCTGGTGTACTGAGTTCTAAGTAGCAGAGCTGCTTCATGGATTTCTGCAGCACCACAGAAGCAAGTCATCAATAGTGAGGACAGCCACCATCTAGTGAGTATCCAGCATGTAACTTCAGCTGCTGCACGTGATCTACTTTAACCATCACGGTAACCTAGTGAAGTGAGTATTTCTAACCTTACCTGACAAGAGAGGAAGCAGCAGCCCCGAGAGGTGAAATGACCCTAGATCACATAGCTAGTGTGGTGGAGGTGACTTGAGCTAAGAGTCTAGAAGTGTGGCTCTTTCCGCTGCACCAAAAGAGCCTTCTGATTGAATAAGAGAGAGAGATTTGTGACACTGAGGCAACACTGTTGGGATGCACAGACCTCTAGGCTGCTCTGTCTTTGTAGAGGATTCTGTGTGCTTAGAGAACTGACACTGGGTCAATTCACTGAATGGGCAGAATTCAACCTGGCAACAAGGTTTAACATATGAGCAGCTGAGTAATGTCAGTATGGATGTGCAGGTCCTAGTGCACTTGGAAGGCTCAGCTTTTTTAACAATAAAATGCCTGGAACATCTCCATGAGGAGGTAAAAATAAATAATATCAAAACTGCTTTCAGATTCTGTCTTTCCTGAATTCCAGATCCTACAGATACCTAGGATTACATTCAATTTTATTTAAGAGGATATATAAGTCTAATGAGTACCTAAGAACAACGTGGAGTAAAACTAGAGGTGGGATGATGGCAAGGGAGGAGAGAAGCATCAACCAAAGTTAAGTGTAGTATAAAGAAATTTCAGGTATTTTGTTCAGAAATAAGAGGTGTGAGTTCAATAGGAGGAGACCAAAATCTGAACAAGTGCATAATCACAAAGGGAAGGTTTGTTAGAACTAAGGAAACTTTTCTGGGATCAGGATGGAGAAGAACTTACGGGATCTTGATCTATCTTCCTTCCTTCCTTCCTTCCTTCCTTCCTTCCTTCCTTCCTTCCTTCCTTCCTTCCTTCCTTCCTTCCTTTTTTTAAAGCACATTTAAGAAGCACTCTCCTTCTTTTCTGGAGCAGTTGACTATCTTTTTCAGCAGGTGGGGGCTGGTGGGAGGTGGGGGACAGGACGGCAATAATGTCCTTCTACTCAGAATTACTGTACATTCCAGACCCCACCAGGGCATATCCCACCAGGGTTCAGTTTAAGGGATTCTCTGGATATTCTTCTTCAAGTGTTTGGCTCCTACTGGAGCTCAGGAATTTATGTACCAAGCAGATTCCTACATAATATTCAAACTGATCCAACAAAATATTTTAAGGTATAGTGCAAAAGAGTGATGGTGGCAGGAGAGAATGGTACAGCAGAGCAGGAATAAATATCTGCTCCTTTCAGGGAAGCAAAATAACACAAGTGAAAGTCAACTACCATAGGAACAATACAATAAATTCTTGCTTTTGTTAACCTTCAAATCTGCCTCTTAGATGACTTTTAAGCTAAGTTCCAGTTTTTTTCTGCTTTCCCCATATTGGCAAATGCACATCTGGGAACCAGTACATCCCCTGCTATCCATTTAACCACAAGGGACCCCACTCATAATTTGGTTGACTTGGTGCAGTGACAGATAAAGAGGGAGTATTAATGGCCCCAAAATAATGGCCCCCAGAATAATGGCCACCAAACATGGCCACACCCTAGTCCCTGGAGCCATGACTATGATAGTATATTTGGCAAAAGAGACTCTGTAGATGTGATTATAGTTAAGGACTGAAGAGGGGGACATTATCCAGGATTATCCAGGTGTGCCCAATATCATCACATGAGTTCTAAAAATATGAGGAACATTTTCAAGTTTCTGAGAACCAGGGAGATGGAAGTAGGAGAGAGACTCTATTTACCATTGCTGGCTTTGAAGATGGAGCCAGGGAATGCAGGCAGAAGCCATAAAAGGCAAGGAAACTTCTAGAAAAAAATGTAACCCTGGCAATGCCTTGATATTAGCCTACTGAGACGCATGTCAGATTCCTCAGCTACACAATGGCAAGATAATAAATTTGTATTTTTCTATCTACTGAGTTGGTTGAAATTCATTACAGTGTGTGAATATACTAGGTCTGATTTATCATTCTATTCTCAATTTTCTGCAGAGTGATGGGTACATTTCTGAGTTCAGTAAATGTTTTTTGGATGGAGGGGGAAGTAAGAAAGGAAAGGAAAGAAATGAAGTAAGTAGGGAAGGAAGGAAGCAGAATTTGAGATTTTGCTCAAGCACATCTCTTAGCAGAGTCAAAGGCACTCATTGTCTTCAAACACTACTTCTTAAGGCTCTATGAGCCCAGCCAGTGTCAAGCACCGAGGAGGTACCGTGGGATACAAGTCAAGATCACTTTCTTGAGGGGCTTCCAGCCCAGCACATGGAGGAAAAGAGAGAGAATCTGGCAGAAGCTGTGAGTGCCACACATCGCAGGAGGAAGCTGGAGAGATGCCAAAGGTCCTTCTTGGAGGGGCGAGGCATTGATCTGTGTTTTGAAGACCAATCAAGGTGATGATGGTGGTCATTGCCATCAGGACATTTCAAGCAAGGGACGAAACAGATCTAGGAGGTCAGGGAGAAGGGAGATAGATGAAAACAGAGTGACTTGGGTGGAGTTTAAATGTGGACTGGGAATGAAGCAGACCAGTAATGGGGAACTCATACAGTGGTTCTCTCAGCACGGAGCCATGACTACCAGCACTGGGGCACAGACTGGGGTTGAGAAGGAAAGGGCATTACCCTACTCTGAAGGAATAAATAGCTTAGTGGGAACCTGTGAGAGCCAAGAACTTGTCCAATGTCTGGTACACGTTAGTAGATTTCAGTGAATATTTGTTTTCAGTTAATTAAGCATATTCAAATTAAACATATACAAATATGTCATCTGGAATATTACAGATGAAGGCACAAATTGCTTTTTCAGCTGCTATATTAGTTATCTATTGCTGTGAAGCAAATTATCTCCAAACTTAGCAACTTAAAACAAAAACCATCTATTGTCTGACTGTTTCTATGAGGAGGAATGCAAATGGCTTAACTGATGCCCTGGATCAGTCTTTTCCCTTTACAGTGTTTTCTTTTATATACTGGGAATTGAACCCAGGTGTGCTTACCACTGAGATACACCTCAGTCTGTTTTATTTTTATTTTTTATTTTGAGACAGGGTTTTGCTAAGTTGCTGATGGGCTTGCTAAATTGCAAAGACTGGCTTCAAACTTGTGGTCCTCCTGTCTCAGCCTCCCAAGTCGCTGGTGTGCACCACCATGCCCATCTGGGTCAGGGTCTTTTACGAGACTGCTCAGGGCATTAGCTGAAGATGTCATTATTTCCAGGCTCCTCAGGCAGGGAATCTGCTTGAAGATCATCCATTCAGTTGTTGGCAGAATTCACTTTCTCAAGGACACTCTCACTGAAGCCTTCACCCTTTCCTGGGGGTAGGTTAGAGGGTGCCCTCCGCTCCTCTCTACATCAGTTTGTCCAGAGGGCAATGTGGCAGTTGGATTCTCTCAGAGAGGTTGAGAGGAAGCCAGAGGGAAAGAACAAGATAGAAACCACAGACTTTTGTATCCTAAATCTTGGAAGTGACATTCCTTCACCTTTGCTGTATCCTGTTAGGAATAAGCCATCATGTCCAGCCCACATTAGAGAGAAGGACTATACAAAGTCAGCACACCAGAGGAAGTTGAGGCTGCCTGTCACAGATGGGTGATCCTTTGATCCCTTTTCCCTCCATACCCCAGAGGGAAGGACTTTTCTGAAGACCCCAGGCAAAGGAAGTAGACACAGCCCATCCACATTCCTCCAGGGACTAGACCTGCAAAGACTATGTTGCAATGATTGAAAAAAATGCTTTTAACATTTCAAATTTAGGAACTTTCCAGGTGTCAGTAATCAAGGCCAGGAATGAAAGGAGAGGTAGACACAATAAGGGAGTGGAGGCTAGGGAAGAATAGATGTACTTTGGATTAGGCAGAGGGGAGTGAAGGGAGAGAATGGGGCATGGGGGTAGGAAGGATAGTGGACTGAATCAGACATTATTACCCAGGTGCATATATGACTACACGATTGGTGTAACTCTGTATCATGTATAACCAGGAGAATGAGAAGTTACACTCTATTTATGTATGATGTGTTAAATGCATTCTATTGTCATGTATAACTAATTAGAACAAATAAAAAAAGAGAGGAAGAAATATTTCATTTATATATGAAAGAATATTGCTAAAGAATAGGGAGAGCTTATATTCAAATTCAATATGGTAGATATTGCTTTAAGCAGTTAAACTCTCTGAGCCCGTTTCCTCATCTATAAAATGGGTGGTGTGGTCATTTATATGCTTTGTGCTCATTCAGGAGATTTTGAATGCACTTCCCATGTCAGGGAAATTCCCCTAAGTTCCAGAGAAACCATTATCTCAGCTTCCTCTGCAGTTCTGGTATGGACCTGTGATGTAGGTTCTGCCAGTCAGAGGGCTGTGAGAGGTGCTGAGTTTAGAGTGCCCTCATGAGCAATGGGACAGGAGGGCAGTGGATTTTCTGGGGATTGTGTTGGCAGAGGCTTTGGCTTGGGGAGACCACCTCATTCTGACCCCAGCCCAGCATCAACAATGTAGGTCATGATGTATTATGATGTGTTGGGTGCTTGTGGCCACGGGTTGCCACTGGAGACCCCTGCAGTGTGGCTTGGTTTTGTTCCCACATGCCAAACTCTGGCCTGGAGACTCAGTGAGCTACCTTACCTTGTATATCGTAAACTGAATTTCACTTCTGTTACCTTAAACCACTTAAAATATGTACTGTTTTAGCAACTGAGAGTGTTGACTAAACTACTGCCTCCCAGAGTATTATGGGGATAAAAGGGAAGGTATATAAAGCATCTAATGCAGTGCTTTATATGTAGTAAGCTCTAAGCAAATGGTAGCTCATAATGTTTATTTATTTATTTTTTTACTGTTCCTTTCTGTCAGTGTCTCTTGGGTGCATCATGAGCAGAAGTAAAATCTCAACTGCACGCTTTCAGACTGGGAATCTTGATCCTGGATGGCTTGTGTTTTGGGGAAATTTGGGTTATCACAACTAGGGGAAGGGTGCTCTTAGCATCTGGAGGCCAGGGATGCTCTAAGCACTCTACAATGCATAGGACAGACCCCACAGCAAAGAATTATCCATTCCCCTGTCCAGTCAACAGTGCTGATGCTGAGAAACCCTGCTGTAGACTCAGAAGTTAGATGACATCTGGACACTACTCTCCACACTGTCAATACCGACTAGGTTTTTCCAGAAAGGGTGGCTATATGAAAAACTTCCAGAGTAAAGAATGTCAGAGTGCAAACTTTTTTTTTTTTTGGAACCAGGGATTGAACTCAGGGACACTCGGCCACTGAGCCACATCCCCAGCCCTATTTTGTGTTTTATTTAGAGACAGGGTCTCACTGAGTTGCTAAGGGCCTTGCTAAGTTGCTGAGGCTGGCTTTGAACTCGCGATCCTCCTGACTCAGCCTCCCAAGTTGCTTGGATTACAGGTGTGCGCCACCACGCCCGGCCAGAGTGCAAACTTAAGTGCACAACTTCATGTCTCTGGAAGGGCTCTCCAGGCTGTGACAACAGGATAGGGATGGTCCAAGTTTTCATAAATGTCTTCCCAAGGTCCAGGATTAAGCAATTAGGAAAGAAAAAATTAATGAATATCTCAATTTCTGATGGGTTGGATGGTAAATGGGAAGTTTCTTTTTCTTTGATTTTGATGATGTTGTTTTAGTTTCTGGATTTTTCCATGCCAGGGAATCTTAGCATTCCTCTCACAGACTGTAAATCTTTATTATTCCCACGTATCGCAATACAAAGTCTCTCTGCAGTTATGCACTTTTATTACTACACAGAAAAATTGAACCATAAAACATGGAATGGGCTATTTCTTTTAACCGCAGATTGGAACCAAAAGCATTGCCATATTGTTCTTTAACTTTATAATGACTTTGTCTCATTGCAAATGGAAAATGTGTCCAAGAGAGGAGACAGTGGGAAGCAGCATCAGTGGTTAAGTGTGGGTCCTCATTAGGTTCTTTCCCTCCCTGGGCTTCTGCTTCCCTTCTGTAAGCTGGAGGGAGACTAGACAACCTCCAAGTCTTCCACATTTCTGGGATTCTTAGGGGCAGCCAAGCTCCCAGAATTTCAGGGCCCTCCAAGAGGGAGATGGTCTCATGAGTTTGTTAGGGCATGTCGGATGCAGATTGAACTTCAGGGCCTTGTCTAAACAGAAGCCAAGGTCACTTCCACCTGGCAGGGTGCTTCTATGAAGGTCATGTGGGACATACTAATTTTTTAGTTCAAGTGCTCAGCTATGATTAAGAGTTTCAGGGAAATAGAGCACCACCCTGCACCCAGGTTTGACCTTCCCACTTGAATTTCATATCCCAGCAAAGGTTCAGCTTTCAACTAAGGCTCTCACATCCCAGCCTATTTCTTAAGGTTATAGGTTACAACCTCCTTGAGAGGAGGAACAGTGTCTGATTCATATCTGTGTGCTCTCTAGAAGGCCCTGTGTTGGTGTATATACACAAATATTTTTATTTTCCAGAGTAACATTTACATTTTATATATTTACGCATTTGTCTTTTAAAAACATTTTAATTGAAGCATAAAAGTACACAAGTCACCAGCGTGTATCTGGATGATTGAAGGCAGTGTTGACAATACTCTTCAGGAGAAGCATCTCCACCACCAGAGAAATGGAGTTTCCCACGACTCCTTTCCATGACTCTTCAGCAAGACACCCACCCACCACCTGACTTTTACCATTGTGGTTAGTTTTGCTTGTTTCTTGAACCTCATATAAATGAAATAAAATTGTACGTTCTATTTGCACAACGTTTTGTGAGTTTTGTGAGTGCATCTCACTATAGGCTCCATTTGCACTGTTGAGGAGTATTCTATGTTATGAATACAGCCAACATTTATGTTGTCTGTTGCCGATAAGCATTTGGGTTTTTCAGTTTTGTGCTATTATGCTGCTGTGAACATGCTTGTACGTGTACTTTCATGAACATGTGTATAATGTATACCATCAGGTATGTGCCTAGCAATATTTCTGTCATCGGATATGATAAGTTCACCTTTCGTACCCCTAAAATTGATTGATGGACTTTTACTCCCTTCAGCGATGCATTGTGTTGATATTGTCTCTTTAAATATTTTATTTTAAATTAACTTATAATAATTTATGGGTTACTCACATTTATGGGGTACAGACAATGTTTTGATACATTTATACATGGTGTGATTATCAAATCGGGGTAATTAGTGTATCCATTACCTCAAACATTTACCATTTCTCTGTGATAATAGTAAAAATTCTTTCTTCAAGCTATGTTGAAATATGCAAAGCATTCTTGTTAACAAGTTACCCTCCCGTGTAACAGAGCATCAGAACTCAACCCTCCTTTCTAGATCAACTGTTTTAGATCTCACATATGAGACTGAACAGGTGATATTTTTATTTCTTTTCCTGTCCTATTTCACATAACAAATATCCTCCAGATTCATCAGTATTATCACACATGGCAGAATTTCATTTCTCATGGCTAAATAGTATACCATTTGTGTGTGTGTGTGTGTGTGTGTGTGTGTTTGTGTGTGCGTGCGTCTGTGTGGGCACACATGTGCAGTCTGGCCTTGACTTGCAGTCCTCCTGTCTCAGCTTCCCAAGTATGTTATTAAATTTTTGAGAAGTTTTAAATTCGTGTTCTCTGGGATAGTGGTGTATAGTTTTTTTTCTAATTGTGAGTATTGTTCTTTATAACATTCATCATTTTAGTGACTATATGGTGAGGTATTTTACTATAGTCTTAATTTGCATTTTCCTAGTGATTAATGATGTTGAGTATCATTTTATATTTTCAATTATTTGAATATATTTTAAAATAAAATGTCTAGCTAAATCAGTTTTAGTTAGAAAAAAATTGGGTTGGCTTTGTCTTGATTTGTAATAGGGGTTCTTCATATATTTTGAATATGAATCCTAGGTCAATTATATATATTGCAAACATTTTCTACTCTTGGACTTGATGTCTTTAATATTTTAAAGTGTGTTAATTAAAAACAGTCGAGATATCTGTTTTATTCCTAAGGTTTATCAATTTTTACATCCTCTTAAGGGAAGTTTTGCCTAAACCATGGTCATAAAGGTATCAGTCCATATTGTGTTTTAAAACTGTATTATTTTGTCTTTCACATATCAATCCACAATAATTTATAACTGAATTTTAAGTGTGGTGTGTAACAAAGATCAAAATTTACTTTTTCCACATGAGAGAAAGGACCATTTTTTAAAAGACCTCCCTTTTAAAATTGGTCTGTTGTGTCTTTTTGTAATGCATCCAATGTCCATAAAGTGCTGGTGTCTCCCCAGTCATTCCATCTGCTGTATGTCTGTGTAGTAATACCAATGCCTCAATTACTGGAACTTTATGTTAAGCTTGATCTTTTATGAAATTGGGTTATTCTTGATTCCTTGTATTTCCATTTAATTTTTAGAATTATCAAATTTCACAAGATCAACTGCTGGGATTTTTATTTGAAATAGTTTAAATCTATTTTGCATCCTGGGGAGAATTGCAATCTTTACAACATTGTGTCTTCCAGTGTTAGTTTTCTTTAGGTAGTCTTTTTTTTTTTTTTTTTTTTTTTTTTGCAGTGCTGGGGATCGAACCCAGGGCCTTGTGCTTGCAAGGCAGGCACTCTACCAACTGAGCTATATCCCCAGCCCCCTTTAGCTAGTCTTTATACCATAGCTTTCAGTGTAGACATGACACATTTTGTTAGATATATCCTTAGGTATTTAAATTTTTATTAGAATTCTTAAATAATGGATTCTTACAAATTGAATTTTATAATCATTGTTAATATACAGAGATATATGTCATGTCTAAT
Organism: Glaucomys volans; assembly: GCA_020662805.1. Lineage (NCBI taxonomy): Eukaryota > Metazoa > Chordata > Mammalia > Rodentia > Sciuridae > Glaucomys > Glaucomys volans. The sequence continues at coordinate 865,413 of JAJEJO010000418.1, forward strand.
AATTCTAGTAGTTTATTTGATGATTCTTTTAGATTTTTTTCATGTAGAAAATCAGATAATAAACAGTGACGGACTCCTATCTTCCTTTCTAATTCTTATGCTTTTATTTCTTTGGCTGGTTTTATTACTTATGCTAAGGTTACAAATTCAATGCTGAATGGAAGTGAAGGAGTGGGAGCTCCTATCATTCCCAGTCTCAGGAGAAAAACTTCTATATTCCTTATTCAATATCATATTTCCTATTGTTGTGTAATGTTTTTGATTAAGAAAGTTTTCTTCTGTTTCTAGTTTTCTATGAGTCTTTATAATTATTTGGTATAACCCAGTTTTCTTTTATTTCAATTTCCTTGTTAGTTTTTGATAATAAGGTTATTTTGGGCCTCATGAAATGAATTGGGAACTATTCCCTCTTGCTACTCTTCGAAAGAATGTAAGATTGCTTTTATTTATTTCCTCCTTAAATGTTTGGAGAAAATGAATCACCAGCAAACCAACTTGTCTTGAAATTTTCTTTTAAGACATTTTAAAAGAATGTTTTAAATTTTAGATTGAATTTTAAATAGATATATATCACCGATATTTTCTATTTCTTTTATATCCATGAAGTAAGCTGTGTTTTTAAAGAATTTCCAAATTTGTTTTTATATAACCTTTTGGATAATTTTTTATTGTTCTTTTAATATATCCTGCAAACTGTAATGCTGTGCCCTTATTTATTCCCATATTGATAATTCGTATTTTTCTCTTTCATTTTTATTGATCATTCTTGTTGAGGGTTTGTCAATTATATTCATCTCTTGAAAAATATCACTTTTGGTTTTATAATTTTTCTTATAATTATATTTCTTATTATGTCTTATGTTAGTATTTCTTATATTATTTCTTATATTAGTATCATATCTTACCAATTTCTGTTATTATCTTTTATTTTCTCTGATCTTTTGACTTGATTTTAAAGGCTTAGATTGTTGATTTTTTTAGTTTAATGTTGTTCTCAATATATACAATTAAAACTATAAATTTTGGGACACCATCAATGTTTATTCTGATTTATGAAAATCAGGTAACTCAAGGTAACTTTGTATTTTTTGCAATTTCTTTTTGACCCATGAAATTATTTCGAAGTACGTTGTTAAATTTCTCAACATCTAGAATATTTCTTTCTACATTTTGTTTATGATTTCTACCTCACTTCTCTAATTGTAGAGACAAAACATACACTGAATGATTTTAATATTTGAAATTATTGATGCTTCTTTGGCGGCTTAGCATATGGTTAGTTTTAGTAAACGTTCCATCAACATTTGAAACAGAACTGCAGTCATTGGGGACAGAGCTCTAAATCTTTGAATTAGTTATAGTTATTAATTACATTGCTCAGATTGTCTACATTATCTCTGATTTTTTGCTTTCCAATGTTCTGAAACTAGTTCTTAATTTCTGTAACTGCTTTTGAACCCGTTTTTTTATTTGAATCACTGTCATTTTGTTTAAAACATTATTGTTTCATTTGTTGAAACCACTATCACGTTGTGAATGTGTGTTTTTCTTCTGTTTTGTGCAGTTGCCCCTAATCTTATTTGCTGCAGGAATGGAGGACAGAAAACGTAATGTGTGTGTTGATCAGCTGTGAACACTTCTGTGGGCCCCTGGTGTTATCAGCATTTGTCTTTGTTTTTGATGATACCCAGGTCAAGATTGTCCCAGGTTCTTTGTGCTTGCTGCCTCTAGTAAGCCAGGGTAGAAACTGAAATATACATTACTATCACCTTTCCTTTGGAAACTTGGGTTTTCACAGAATTTTCTTCTTCCATCTGTTTTGTGAATATGATTATTAATTTGTAAAGGGAAGGTTAAAGTGAGTTGAAAGATTGTGAGGAGAGAAAGATGTAATTGATTATTTTTCTCCAAACCACAGGTTGTAACTCATCCATCTAGCAACGGATCATTTTCCTGATTTGTGAATTGGTTTATTTGAATCGTCCTATGGAGATATAAACTTAAATCCACTTAGCAATCATTTTAACACATCATTGTTATTGACAGAAAACAGTTACTTGGAAATAGGTAGATGTAAAATACAGGGATGTAATGTCTCAATACTGGAGATAATACTGTTCCCCCAAATTGAGACCATCTGGTGGTTGTAAGTATGCAAAATACCTTCTACGAAATGTTGGTATAGTCCAGGTTTCACCACAGTATTTTATTATATATTAATATTGTAATCTGGAAGACAAGGACATGACACAGGGAAAATAGTAATAACAGAAGGAGCTATGAGAAGAGTATTTATGTCTTGTAATAATGGGAACCATTATTGCTATTAAATTACTTGGGAGAAAAAACCGTTCTGCAGAGCGGAATCTTTTATTCCCCTCCAGTGGAATCACACTGTGGTGGACAGCGGGCTGATCAGGGGAACAGAGAGCAGATCACAGTCTGCCACCCACTTGCTCTGTGACCTTGGGCAAAGCAGTACCCCTACTTGATGGCACTAGGTGTTTGTCTTTAAAAGCCAGTGGCTGCTTTAACCCAAAGCTCAGGACAGGTTAGCCAAGATAGGAGAAGATGTGGAAGGGAGCCCTGGGAATCAAATGTCTGGGCATTTTGGAAACGTTTCCCCAGCTTTCTGTTTCATTTCTGGTTATCAGTTTAGTTATCAGATATTTTAAAATGTCCTGTCATTTTTTTTCCTCTAGTGGGGATTAAACCCAGGGTCTTGTGAATCAGATGACCTTTTTAATCTATTTCACTATATTTCAATCAAATTCTTGACTCCCAGAAAAGAGCTTTGTTTGCTCCCATGTCAAAGTGAAGGATAGTGGACTGCTCTCAAGTGGTCACTGGAACGGTCCCCACTCAAGCTCTGGTGGCCCTGGCCTAGCTCTGCTCTTTCCATTGCCAACTATGCACTGGGCTATTTTCAACATAACAGATAGAACACATGCCCTCATTCCCACGTGCCCTCCTGCAGGGTTAGTGCCTGGGATCCAGGGGTCCAAGGAGGTGCTGGAGTGGCACAAGAGTACATGGGTGCCAGTCTGACGTGGCACGGGAGCAGTATCCTCCATGGCTAGAGGTGACCAAGAGGAATTCTGAAGGCCATAGCAGGTGGTAAAAGCTTCCCAAGAACAGTGAAGGAGCCCTTGCCACAGGAAGGAGTGATTGGGGAGGTGACTTGCAGTAGGGAAGGGCTTCTAAGATTGTGTGGTAGGAAATCCATGTAGCTCCTGAGGGTAAGGACCAGGGAATCAGGCCTTGGGGAAGGGATCTGGAAGGCTCTGCCTCCCTGCTGGAATCCTCTTGGAAATCAGTACTTTCTTACCCAGAAGTAGATACTGTTTCTTTAGGTCTAGTGCCTGCATCACGACTTCTCTCTGCTAAGTCCTGCCATGTGAGTAAGGCGATTTATACCTTGTCTTTGCACTCCCTCCACCTCCTGCACTCTGAGGCCCCATCTCCCTCTTTTCCTGCAGCACACATTCCTCAGCATCACTTGGACCACTCCATGTTAGACTACTCATAGTCTCCTGTCCTCCTGGGAATCTGACCAGCTCTTTCTCACAACACCTATTTTTCTTTTTAATTCTCAGAGGCCTCTAGCTCCTCGAGCCTCCCATTTCCTCCCAGTCCATCAGCTTCCTGTTGTCTTGTTTTCTTTTTATACACAGCCTGTCCTGAATTGTTGAAGAATTCTATCACTAGGATCCTCAATTTGTGATGGTTTATCCTTTTATTGCCCCATCTGAAAAAATCCCTTTGGTGTCTGCAGAATTTCCCTCTATTTACATCAATAAAAGTGATATCCCTCAATTTTCTATTTCCCATCCATGATCTTTATCAAGGTTATCATCTATTTTTTTCTTCTTTTATTCTGCCTAAGAAGATGACTCTCTCAATTTAGACATTTCTCACACAAAACAGCAAAGCAAAAAACAAAAAAGTAAAGACAAAAAGAAAGAAAGGGAGGGAACATTCTTGATTCCAGGTTCACCTGTAGCTACCACCTTGTTCATCGGAATGTGTCTGAAATTGAGCTTTGCTCACTGATAGAACCTTCACGGTCATTTTTGCCAGGCTCTGGGTACAGTGTTGGGAATCAGAGCTGAGGACGCCATGGCACTGGTCCCTAAGCAGATTATAGTTTCAGTGGTGCAGCTGGGTAAAGTGGAGGATTGCAGTGGGAGCCACTTAAGGGTGTGCCAGAGTAGGACGCAGATGTGGACCCTCACCTTGGAGACGGTGAGGAAGAGTTTGGTGCTGGGGGGGAATCCGTGCAATGCAGGGACTGTGTACATGGAAGACTGATGAATAAGGTTTTGTAGACCAAACCAACAGATTCACATTTTATGTTCTTCCCCGAAAGACAGGGAAACACTTTTTGTACAAACACTTCCTAGACATAGGGCATGATGTGGCTTCTGCTCTTCTTCACAGAATTTCCCACTGGCCCAGATGAGCTTCCTCTTTGGCTCCAGAGGTTGGGAGGGAGGGATGTGGATGTGCCTGGGAGTGCAGGAGAGAAAGGTTGGGGAAGGAGCACCAGGTGATTGGTGGGGCTTGGACACTGACAGCCAGGGCAGCTGCCTCCCTTTCAGCCTCAGGTTGGAGATAATACAACCCTGAAGTTTGGCTACATCAAGATGGCACTTTCCTGGAAACTAACCAGGGTTGACTGTAGGTGGCTGGCCCTGACCTACATTAAATTTGAGGATAAAGCAATCCTCTTCTGCTCCCTAGGCCCTTACCCTTCTTTCCTCTTTTCTTCCTCATCATCTTCTTTCTGGAAAGATTGATCAGAGCAGTGGCTGAGCAGAGCAGGGGATGTCTGGCAGGGAGGCTTGAAGCCTCACATCCTGTTGGGTCATACTCTTTGGGTCCAAGTGGAGGGGGTTATGGGTGAATTTTAAAAGACATGTTTCTTGAGCTTAAAGTGAGAAGATCCTCTGATTCTGGTCCTTCCCCTTGGTTGTGCCCTAGGGCCCAGCTGAGTCACTGCTGCACCCTGTCCCCTGGGTGTGGTTTCCATTTGAGACATTCCCATCACAGAGATCCTGTTGGGAAAGGCCCCCTCCATCCCAGGTCTTCTCACTCTTTAGCATTGCTGGAGAGCTCCCTCTCTTCCAGGTCTGAGACTTTGCAGCCAGGACCCACGGATCGGATAGTTTACACAGACTCACAACAAAAGGATAAGGAATTGACTATTTCAGGGCATTGTTTTGTTTGTTTGTCTGTTTGTTTAGGGCAGGAGTAATGACAGGCATTTTTCCTTCTGCTTAGAGAGTTTTACAAAATTTCATTTGCCACTATCTCACAGGATGCTGGTTGGTGGGGGAAAAGTACTTAGCCTGTGTAGGACAAATTTTCTACAGACTATTGTTAGGATTATACCTCTTAGGAAGAAAATTAAAAGTTCGCTGCTCATTCTTAAGGTTATGTCCAATTCTGTTTGGGTTTAAAATATACAACACATTAGAGATAATTTTATGGCTGTTTCTTAGACCTAACCAGAGGAATGTTTTCCTTTGTAGTCTCACTGAAAGCAAACTGTCTCCTTAGGCAAGAAGAAGCAATTGAGCCAGTTCTGATTAGATCCTCTCCTTCTGCCAGAGCCTTAAAAAGAAATAGTCCAGTGGCAGGCAGATGCTGTAGGAGCAGGTGATTTGTGTGTGGGGGGCGGAGAGCAACAGGATGCCAGGACTTAGGGCTCCATCTGCATTATGTGGCTTCAGGGGCACAAGGGGACCGCTGAGGACTTCACTTGGGAAATCAGCAGTCTAACATATGGCAGCCCAGAAGCCACCTAGCTGCAGTCCAGGGAGTCATCATCACCACCTCCACCTTCTGTACATGAGAGGAGAATGCTTAGATCACCCTGGTGTCCCCAATGTGGGAACTAGGCTTGCAGAATAAAAACGTGGCCCACTGATATCTCTTCTGAACTTTCTTTTTTTTGTACATGCTATTCAATCACTTCTTTGACTCTTAAGAACATATTTTTTTGCTATTGTTAATTTTAAGTATATAGTGCCGAGATGACTATTCTACGAGGATAGGCAGGAAGATCTGGACAAGCTGGTCCTTAGATTCTCAAGCTAATAGCAAAGCTGTTTTGATATGTAAACTATAGGGTACACCAAACCACTTTTGGTTTTTTCTCCCTTGTGGTTAGGAATACGTAAGCTGGCCATGCAAAAGAAAGGCCATCTCAACGCAATGCCCATGATGAATAGTGACAGTGACGATGTGGCTTGAGGCCAACACAAAACACAGTCCGTTCAGCTTTAGATTTGTGTGGTACTTAGATCCCACGTTTAAGCCTTTTGGAACGTGACACAACCCTGCTGGATTATGTCATAGATATCTGTCTGATGAGCATTCACAGGAATCATGGATAGGAGCCTAGGAAAGACCGAAAAGGCCAATTCTCACTACTCTGAGAAACATTCCAATTTCTTGTAGAAGTGAAATATTACATTGCTGACACGGTCTCTGTGGTGGCCATACCTTGGTTGTTGGTGAGAGAGAGGAAATCATTTATGACATTGAGTCGTATTACCTGAGCTTGGGGAGAACACAGTGGCCCACACATGGCAGATGATCCATGTATTTTTATTTTTTACTGTGATTATTTTTGAGTGGAAAGAAACTATTTTGAAATTAATTGCATGTGTGGGAATTCCTGATGTCATCTGCTAACAAAGTTTTCATGATAAGTTGACACTATGGTTTTGTTCACTAAAGACTTTTGAAAAATGAGGGAAATGAGGAGGACTTAATAAAATGTATTTAAATACCTATTGTTCTATTATTTTATAGCTTACTACATATTACTTTACCCCATCTAATTTTTGCCAATATCCTATGAAATAGTTGATATTAGTTCTATTTTGTACAAGAGGAAATCAGGGAGATAAAGGGTTAACACAGCCAGCAGAATCTGGACAAAAATTAAAATTTTTTATCTTTTGCTCTTTCAGCCTCATTGCCATTAGGAGACTTTGGCTGCAGTTCAAGAGAAGCCATTCTGCAGCTGGAAGGCTGTAAGAAAATCACTCTGCCTCATTGGTCTTCGTTTCCTAATCTATGGAATCCAGTAATCAATACCTGTCTGAACAGACTTGGACTCAGAAGAAGCCTAAGAAAGTATAAAGTGGAAAACACAGTATGTATAGTCTTCCTCCATCCTAGCCAGAAATATATGAAGTACAGAGCCTTACCATGACAAATGTTCTTGACATTGCTGCCACTTTCTACAAAGTCATCCATGATCTCTGTTTTCAGCAGTCTCTGACCTTGACCCCTGAGATAGAGGGTATTTTTTAGATTCTTTGTTTGGGATTTCTGATACCTTTATTAAATCTGTCCTCCTCTTTTCCCAAAGGATTGATTTCTGTATTTTGTATCTACCTATGAGCTCATTCTCCTGTTCCATGACCTCAATTTTCAGGCAGATTCCTGACCTTTATCCAATCCTAAGGTTATGCCTGCGTATTTGATCATAGACTCCACCAGTTGGCCTGTTCTCCCTTCACTATTTTCTCACTATTCTGGTCCTCATGGACACCTGGTTCATGTAGACATATTTTGGCAGCACATCCTTTGGTATTCACAAATTTTAAACTTTGTATTTAGTGAATGAGTGTAGAGAGATGGGTTCCTCTCCAAAATCATTCTTTCTGTTCCAGGAAAACCCAGGAATCCCAAATGTAAGTGTTTTCAGTTGGATTCTTTTTGAATAGCTCCATCTATGCATTGTCTCCAGTGGTCCCAGCACTCAGTCAGAACATAAGGAGCAAATGATTTTTCTTCCTGGAGTTGAGAAGGAAGGATTCCATGGGGAGGTGCCACAGAGAGCAGGGGAAGGTAAGTGAAGGACTTGTGGGGAAACCAACTCATAAACTGCATTAGTTAGCTTTCCATCACTATAACAAATAGCTGAGATTATCAATTTATAAAAAAGGAAAGGTTTATTTTGGCTCAAAGTTTTAGAGGTTTCAGTCCATGATTATCTGACGCTGTTACTTTGGGTCTGTGGAAGACCATCATGGCAAGATCAAGTGGCACAGCAAAATTGCTCATCTCATGATCAAGAAGCATGAAAGAGGAAGAGGAAGGGGCTTGGGTCCCACTATTCCCTTCAAGGGCATGCCTCCAGTGACTGGAAGATCTCCCACTAGGCCTGACCTCTTGAAATTTCTACCACCTCCAATAGCACCTTATTGGGGAACAAATCTTTATCACATGGACTTTAGGGAACATTCCAGATCCAAACTGTAGCATAAACATCCCAATGAGAATGGCTTTCTTCTCAACGGCTCTTTTGGAATCTGTTTCCAAAGAGATTATAGTTCAGTAAGTGCCATCTTAATTCACAGAATAATCCTACTTGTAGAGTAAGCAAGGTGACTGAGTGGTTTCAAAAAAGGGGCATTTATTAAGAATACAGGCAACAACAGGTGTTGGCGAGGATGTGGGGAAAAGGGTACATTCATACATTGCTGGTGGGAGTACAAGTTGGTGTGGCCACTCTAGAAAGCAGTATGGAGATTCCTTAGAAAACTTGGAATGGATCCACCATTTGACCCAGCTATCCCATTCCTTGGCCTATACCCAAAGGACTTAAAATCAGATTGCTACAGTGATGCAGCCACATCAATGTTCATAGCTGCTCAATTCACAATAGCTAGATTGTGGAACCAACCTAGATGCCCTTCAATACATGAATGGCTAAAGAAACTGTGGTATATATACACAGTGGAATATTACTCAGCCGTAAAGAAGAATAAAATTATGGCATTTGTAGGTAAATGGATGATGTTGGAGACTGTTATGCTAAGTGAGATTAGCCAATCCCAAAAATCCAAGGGCCAAATGGTCTCTCTGATATATGAATGATGATGCATAATGCAGGGTGGAAGGGTGGCAAGAATGGAGGAAGAATAGATAGCATAGAGGGAAGGGAAGGGTGGGGTCTGAGGTGGGGGGGTAAGAATATTAACAGAATGTGTGACAGACATCATTGCCCTGTGTACATGTATGAATGCACAGATGGTGTGATTCTACTTTGTATACAACCAGAGAAACAATAGCTGTACTCCATTTGTGCTCAATGAATCAATAAGCAAAAAAAAAAAAAAAAAAGGGGGGGGCAGGTTTGAGCTGAGAAACTTGTATTTTTCCATGTGTAGAAATCCAGAAGAAAGCTCTATTGGTGACTTTGCAATAAACTTGTAATTTTTCTTGGCGTAACAAAAAGATGTGACCCAGGCAACACACTCTGAAGAAATGCTAACAATATTCCCACGCAAAAAAATGTGAACTGAAGTAACATGAACATCCTTCCCAACCTTGAAGCTCTTGTCCGTTCAAGTACCTGTGAACCTTCCAGATAGTGGAACAGAGAATTGGATGTGATCCTGGCAATTTAGAAAGGAGCATTTGGGGAATATAGGGACCTGATTTCTAGTACTGGATTTGTGAGAGGAGGGAACTTCCTGATTTTTTTGAGACCTCGGTTTTCTCATCTATAAAATGGTAAATGAAGGAAGTTGGCATGGAGGATAGTTGTGGCTTCTTCCTGCTCTAAATGCTTACAGCTCTGTATGTCTCCTTCTCTCCTTCTCCAATAAGTGTATCTCTGTTTTTGTGTCTTTTCCCCTCTCTCTGCCAAGGAGGCTGGGCAGAATCTCTGCCCACCTGAGTAAATATTAAATAAACAGATGGTTGGGCAAGTTCACCTGGCATCAAATGTTTCCAGATACAAAAATGTAGCTTCTTAGGGTTCTAAAAAAGGAGTTTTTAAGATGAACCAGACAGTTTGAGAAGAATTCACTCAGGATGCTACAGATTCCATTATAACTAGATTTGCTGAACATTTAAATTAAATTATTTCACTAATTATGGATGTCTGACATTTTGCCTGTAGGTGAACTTTGCAAGGTTGAATCAAGGTCAGATTGGATTCTTTTCATCCATATGGAATGTCCAAGTTCATCTCACCCTTTCTTTGATCTGCTTAGTTGACCCCCCTGGTCTCCAGTGATCTCTCAGAATGAATGAGCTCTCACCCCCTGCAGGGTCTCTGCCCTTCTGTCAAGTAGTTGAGACACGCAGACTCCTCTGGTGAATAAGGTCGCAACTGGGTTTTCAGAGCTTTGCTCCTGATTCTTACAAATTTCCCACATCTCACTCTCCTTCCACCTACTTTGATTCCTCCTGCTCTCTGCATGCTGGGTGCGTCTACCCCCCGACCCCAAGTGCTTCCACAGAGCTCCTCACCCCTGCACTGTCTTTCATTAGTCATAATCACACAGACCCTCATTGCTGATTTCTGCACAATAAGAAGGTTTCTCCTCCTTTGATCTCAGAAAATGGAGCATCCTGGGGCACAGTACTGGTACTTTCTCCCAGGCCCACCTCTGATAATGAGAGCCAAGCACTTTGCTATAGACTGAATTTTGTGTTTCCCAAATTCTTGTGTTCAAACCTCATTCCTGACGTGATGGTACTTGGACGTGGGATCTTTTGCAGAGGCAAAACCCTCGAGAATGGGATCCTTGTTCTTGTTAGAGACCCTGTAGAACTCCCCTGCTGTCTCTATAAGTGAGGACACAGGGTGAAGTCATGAAGCAGGAGTGGCCCCACAGCGGACACCAAATCCACCTTTGCCCTGATCTTGGACTTCCTAGCCTTCAGAACTGTGAGAAATACATCTCTGTGGCTTATAATCCATTCAGTTTATGGGATTCTTTTATAGTAACTAAAACAGAAACTAAAAATTCTTTTTGAGTATAACTCAAACTCAAAAATCTAAAGAAAGTCTCATGTTTTTCTCTTCTTTAGGAAAAGTTTTCATGGCGTCCTATATGATAAGTGTTAGTCAATAGTCTCAAATTTTAAAGAGGGATTTGTTTGAGAAATTGAGGAAAGAGAACTACATAGCTATTTCCAAAGTTTTCGATTTCTGCTTGCCTATTGAGATTATTCTCTATTAGCAATATTTTATTTTGTCTACTGTAGGGGTTGATTAGAATTAGAATTTACAAAATGCCTTGAGCTTCTTAGAGGACTGTTTCTCCTTTGAATGCAAAGCTCTATGTATGAAAATGAAATGCTGACATCGGGGTCTGTAATTGCAGAATGCACACTACCTGCCACAATTGCCTATCTCAGTCATACCTGTCCTAGAATTATTTCTGGCCAAAATGATGTGAAAATCGCTCATGTGGATAAGAATCAGAAATAAGACAACCAGCCATCAGGAGAAAACAGCTGAGGCCCTGGCGTTTCCGTCTCCCCCTATTTTTCCCTCTCCCCCACCCCCACTTTCCACACCTCCCCTACCTAGATCCTTCTCTCTTTCTCCCCTTTCTGACTCAAGTGTGAACTTTTGATAACAAAGACATTTGTGTGTGAGTTCAAGTATCCTAGCTAAATTTTAATATTTTTGGACTGTTCCATAATTTTAATTTAATCTGCAGTGAATTCGTTTTTTGAGTTGTTTTTGATGCTCTCACAACATTGGATGCACGAGTGATTGGCTTGTTGTGAACTTGGGCTGGTTTGAGGCTGCTTCCTCTATTTCCTTTTCTCTATGACAGGCTTTCCTAATTTGGCATTTCTGTGTTTGCTTCTCTTTGGTTCCCAGTCCTCTGGCTCTCAGGGCAAAACTGGGTCTAAAAATGAAAATCTGGGTATCTTATCTCACAGAAATATGGAGGATATTCCAGATTAAATCCCCACGCCAGTGGCTACCACAAACCAGAGAAGGTGCAGAATTTAGGATTGAAAGGACAAAGATGGTAGTTTTTGTGACTAAGAGGGTGATGCCAATCTATGCTGGCACCAGCAGTGGGGGTAAGTGCTAGAGTTGCCATCTCCCCATCAGCAGGTGACAATCTTCAGTTTTGACATTGATATGAACAGAGACATTTTAATGAAAGTTGTTCCATTATCTCAAATCCGGGGTAAGTAGAAGAAATCTGAGGGCAACGAGGTGGGGTAACATAAACGGGAGAAAGCTCATAATCTACATCCCTTTTTCTCACCCTAAAAATGTACAATTGTCAGTTGTAAAATGAACTGCATTTTTTTCCTAGAATTTTTGGGAGATCTTAAACGCTATGAACTTACCAAAGCCTACACATCTGTGTTGTTTTGCCTTCTAAAGTGTAGGAATTTAATGGAGGAAGTCTCCGTTAACTGGAGCTTAAGTTGTTTTTACCTCTATGATCAATATCCTGAAATTCTCTGGGATCTTGAGTCAGTAAAACAGTTTCAAGTTATGAGATTGAGGATATATGGCATACATATGACCACTGAGTCTCTTGGAGGGAAGTAATAGAGATTTTTATTCCCCAGTTATAAAACATCCCAACTGTTTGATCATTGAATGTTACTCTTTTCAAAACTCATTATATCGCAATGGAAGAATATGTGCCATTACTGAATTCTGAGTAATGACTGAGTGGCTGGTGCTGAGGAGCTATGAACCACATTCTCTTCATCTGTCCCCTGAACTGAGAACTCATCAGGCTAACATCCGGTGGGGAGTTTGGATGAGAGATGGGAACAGTGAGACTGGAGACTTTGTAGCCAATGGCGTGGAATTCAAAATTGTATATTTCATTTATTTACTGACATAAAAATCCTTTCTAGCTAATTATTTATGTTTTTTAATTAGTAGATTTCATTTTCACTCACTACCTACTACTACCCCCTCCACCACCTCCCACATATCTATACAGTTTCCCTATTAAGGGATAAAGAGAAAAGTGATGTTCCTGTTGCTTTAGTTCAGTTGTGAATACTGAAATATGTTCAACAAATGCCATTTTCCTGTATTTTGTATTTTAACCCAAGATCTGATTGCATCTGTTCTCTTCTTTTATTTATTTATTTTTTAAAATTTTTACAGACTTTTATTTTGATTCATTGTACACAAATGGGGTACAACTTTTCATTTCTATGGTTGTGCATGATGTACATTCATAACAGTCATGTCATCATACTTGTATGTAGGGTAATGATGTCTGTCTCATTCCACCATTTTTCATACCCCCACCCTATCTGCTTCTCATTTCCCTCTTCATAATCAAAAGTTCCTCCATTATTCTTTCATCCCTCACCCTACCTACCCAATTATATATCATCATCCCCTTATCAGGGAAAACATTCAGCCTTTGTTTTTTAGGGATTGGCTTATTTCACTTAGCATGATATTCTCCAGTTCCATTCCATTATCTGCAAATGCCATAACATTATTCTTCTTTATGGCTGAGAAGTATTCCATTGTGTGTACATACCACAGCTTCTTTATCCATTCATCTGTTGAAGGGCATCTAGGTTGTTTCCACAGTCCAGCTATTGTGCATTGAGCTGCTATAAACATTGATGTGGCTGTGTTACTGTAGTATGCTAATTTTAAGTCCTTTGGATATAAACCAAGGAGTAGGATAACTGGGCCAAAAGGTGGGCCCATTCCAAGTTTTCTGAGGAATCTCTGTACTGCTTTTCAGAGTGGCTGTACGAATTTGCAACACCACCAGCAATGTATGAGTGTACCTTTTCCCCCAAATTCACACCAACATCTATTATTGTTTGTGTTCTTGATAATAGCCATTCTTCTCTGTTCTCTTCTTATTTGACAAACTGGAGTACCTTCTCCCAGGGTCTTATCAATGGCATCTCTTAGACTTCAGAAGCAGTGTGCTTTTCCTTTAAAAGTGTTGTGGATGCACTTGGTGGAGTGCAAAGGCAGGCCCAAAGGTTTTCAAAGGGTGCTGAAATAAACGCTGTCAAATGAAACTGCACAGGATCATTTGTAGGTGAATCTGAACTCCTAACCTTGTGTGTGTGTGTGCTTCCTTATCCCTGGTCTGTTCGATGGATCTTCTTTCTTCTTGAGTTTTCCCTATGGAGCTATGTCAATACCAGTGTAATATCCCAATGGTATCGTCCCAGTGTCCTTCCCTGGGTCATAATGGGCACTCATGGTGTCCCAGCCAGTCAGTCTGTCCAGGCCTTTGTCCGTGTTGCACTGAACATGAATTTCCAAATACAGGGCAGCTCAGAGTTTTGATACAACTTAGTTTGGGCAATTCTCATTTGATTTCCATTTCTGTTTCCCTTTCATTCTTTCATCCAGGATGTGGGGATATTTTGTACTAGATTTCCTTTGTATTTCCTTGGATGCATTGCTTTCAGAATTATGCTCTGTTCTGATTTCATAACCAGGTGGACACTGTCGTGCTTCTTATCCATACATTTGTTAATTCACAATTCTAGATTTCATTGATCTTCTGGCATAAAATCATTTTTGTATTAGTCAGCTTTCTGTCCCTATGACAAATATCTGAAGAGGAAAAGTTTATTTTGGCTCATGGTTTTAAAAGTTCCAGTCCAAATTGGGTGAACCCATAGTTTTCAGACCTCTGACAAAGGTGCTGGATGGTAATAAATACCATAAAGACAACTTAGAGTAGGAGAAATTCATTCTGACTCATGGTTTCAGGTGTCAGTGCATGGTTGGCCAACTCCAATTTCTCTGGGTGTCGGATAAGGCAGAACATCATGGCACTAGGGTGTGACAGAGTAAAGCTGCTCACCTCATAGCAACCAGTGAGCAGAGAGAGAGAGAGAGAGAGAGAAAGAGAGAGAAAGAGTGGGAAGACCCAGCGACAGATGCATAATACCCAAGGGCATGCTCTGTTATGGTTTAGATATGAGGTGTTCCCAAAAGCTCATGTGTTAATGCAAGAAGTTTCAGAAATGAAATGATGACATTATGAGAAGTTGGACTTAATTCACTGATAGATTAACTGGCTCAAAACTGTAGGCAGGTAGAATGTGGCTGGAGGAGGTGGATCTGGGGGTATGCCTTTGGGGTTGATATTTTGTCCCTGGTCAGCAGAGTACTCCTTCTGTCTCCTGATTGACATGTTTGACCTACTTTCCTCTTCCAAACCCTTTCACCATGAAGTTCTACCTCACCTTGAGCCCAGCAGTATGAAGTCAACCATCTGTGGAGCTCGACCTCTGAAACAACGAGACAAATAAATTTTCCTCCTCAAATAATTCTTGTCAGATCTTTTGGTCATTGTGATAAAAAAAAAAGCTGATAAAACATGCCCCTAATAACCTATTTCCTCCAGCCACGCCCCATCTGCCTATAGTTACCACCCCCTAATATGCTAGCAAATAGGAAGATTCTAAGTCTTTTGCTCTAGACCTTGTTCTTCACTCAAAAAGTTGAGTTTGTTCCTTGATTAGGGAGAGATGGGGATTGTCCATGTTTCTTGATCAGGTGGAGAAGATTCATCACAAGTTCTTAACAAGTGAAATCTACTCCTCTCCTGCTCTTTTCCCCTTGAGCAGTGTGTGGCTATGATCTTGATTAAATAGACATGATCTGTTGGCTCAATATTTCTCTCCAGTGTCCTGGCCCAAGGTCCAGTTTGGGGACTGGAAGAGTTAGAATCTTCATTTTTGCCAAATTCGTAGGTTACATCACCCGTGACGGCTTTTCTCACTAATAAAGAGATGGTATTTTGATCTGCATCTACATGGTTCATTTTCCTTCCTCTTAATTGATTCTGAACTTGGGCAAGAAACAGGTGTTCCATTTCTTGGGCTACATAAAACCCAGCATCTGCGATGCATGGAAAGTATCAATGTAGACACATTCTGAGGGTGAAAATTTCAGATCCAGGTCTGGAAACAGGAGAATAAAGTTCTGAGACCAAGTGAACTCAGATGCAGTGACCCCCAGAAATGGTGCATGTTCTGTGAACAGGATGCAGTGGCTTCATCAGATTTAAAAAAAAAGTCTTTGAGCATCATGTTTAAGGAGCCCTATATGGATCTTGAGTTTATCTCCTGGGAACTGGAAGTTTGATCTCACTTTCTCATCCTCCCCCTTGCCTTGAAAAGGTCTTGCTGTTCCACTGATTATACTCCTGCAAGCCCAGCTGGAGCCACTGCACATTCCTGCAGGTAGGCAGCCCTGCCTTTCCAAGCTCAGCCCTCTCTGGCCTCCTGGCCTCCTACCAGACTGTCTGCATCTCCTGATCTTACCAAGTGGAGTGCTCCTGAGAGCAGTGTAAAATTGCTTACTACCTGCTTGGTATGTAACTGCCTAGCATGTAACAAACATATCTGGATCACACACATATTTGCACTGTGCTTTAGTTTAGTTTAGTTATTCTCTCCTTTGCTCCAATAGGAGCCCTGTGAGGGATTCATTTGATACCTATTTCTGTGGAAGAGACAAGCTCAAGGAAATTGATGTTTTTCTCAATGTCCAAGAACTAGGAGAAAACAGATCCAGTATTCAAACAGGTCTCCTGATTCCTAGTTCACAGCTTCTTCCAATCCACAATCCTTTATAGAGCATTGATCAACTTACTACATTAGAATTCTTCCCAAAGGGAGAAATACATTTGTTTAGAAACACAATCACAGTGAGAAATCTGATTTTTGGATCCTATGTATTAGGGAGGTGGGAGAGGGCAAGACCAAAAGAAAACTTTATTTTTTGTTTAAGGCATTGATGGCAATTTTGATTGTGTGTGCTCCCTGCCAAAGGGTGACTAACTTTTGCAAGAGATAGGGAAGCATTAGACATAAACATGACTAATGAAAAATTCCCTGTGGAAGGTTTGGCAGATGGAGTTTTTGAGAACAAGAAAGTCTAATTTTTCTATCTTAAGTTTATCATATGTATGGCACATCATCTCCTATTCCCAGCCCCATGGATTAGGAAAATCTCCCTATGAACTCGTGGCTCAACAGTTCTATATTAAGAAAACAAGAGAGAAGTGGGGATGCTCCATTTTGGGTTGGTGGGTAAGAGAAGAGATAAAGTTGGAGTGGGGATAAGCAGAGGTATTCAAGAGGTCAAAGGCTCAGACAGGAAAGGGAAACAGAGATGGAATGGGAATTTTTGCCCTAGGGAATACACAGGTATCTTGGGGATGGCATTGAACATCCCCAGGAGGAAGACTGGAGGTTAATACCAATTTTATTTAGATCTTCAAAGTCAGGGTGTCTCCAATAGATATTTGGGTGCACTTTCTGAATGTGTTAGTCATCTTCCCATTTAGCAATTGTGGAGATAAGCAACTATAAAGAGAACAGTTCACAGATTTCAGGGTTCCATTCTCCTCCATGATCAGTTGGCCCTGTCACTTAGCCAGACATGGAGTGCTCATGGCCAGGAAGCAAAGAGGATGAGGAAGAGGCTGAAATCCTACAACCCTCTTCAAGAGCAGACCCTTAATGACCTAAAGATGTCTCACTACGCCCTACCTCTTAAAGACTCCCAGCGCCATCTCCAGTGCCACTCTGGAGATGAAGTCTTTAGCACATTGGCCTTTGGAAGACACTTAAGATGCACAGTATTTTACTGTACAAGGAACTGTCAGTGACAATAAAGGGAGAAAGGTGCTTTAGAAAATTAATGCAATACTTTAATTTCCCAAAGCCCTTGTGTATTTTAGGGGAAGGGGAGTGTTGGGTGGTTGAAAGCCGTCCTGATGATGCCAGCTGAATCATCTGTTGAAGAGCAAACTTGACAGCATTTAAAATGCACGGGTTGCAACTCCAGAGCAGAACTACGGGACCGGCATGTGCCTCTTAGCACACAGCAGGCTTTGGTCTACTGTTAAGAAATGTTTCTGGGTCTAAAGGCAATGGGATAATTACACATTGCATGTCTGAAACATAATCTTGTTACGTTCTAGTTTGACTGTTCATCTAAGGAACATGCATCTTCCAGCAGGTCAAGCAGCTTCCTCATAGCATGGCTGCCTCAAAGCAGAGCTCCAGAGGATGAGCCCCAATGCACAAGATCCAGTGAGTCTCTGCTTGATTCATGTATGTTCATGGTCCATTGGCCACAGCAAGTCACATGGCCAAGATCAGTGCTATCTCCAAGGGACTTAGACCCTCTCCATTTGTCTGTTTTAGTCAGCTGCTGCAACTAGAAGACCTGACAAGAACAATAGAGGAGGAAAGGCTTATTTGGGATCTCATAGTTTCAGAGGTCTCAGACCATAGACAGCCGGCTCCATTCCTTCAGGCTCAAAGTGAGGCAGAACATCATGGCAGAAGAGTATGGTGGGGGGAAATGGCAGGATCAGGAAGCAGAGAGACAGACTCCACTGGCCAGATGCAAACTATATACCCCAAACGCACAACCCTGATGCCCACCTCCTCCAGCCACGCCCTACCTGCCTTCGGTGAATTCCCATCAGGTATTTAATTCACTAAGTTAAAGCTCTTCTAATTCTATCATTCAACCTCTAGACTTTCTTTCATTTTCTCAGAGGTTTTGGGGGACACCCAATATCTAAATCATAACATCTGCCTATATGTTTAAATAAATATTGATGTATTTAGCACATCGTATATAGCACAAGTATCTCATATCTTAAAGATCCAACGTTACATTTATTTGGTTGTGCTGAAACATGGTTAACTAATCTCCTAATAATGATGTCTAGTTGTTGCCATACTTTTATTAGAAAAAAAAAGTCACAATGAATAACTTTTTAAAATACAATTAAAAATGCTTACTATGATTATTTTCTTAGGATACATTTCCAGAAGTAGATTTTCTGGGCTATAGGATGCACATAACTTAGAAAGCTGATTTTGATCAGCTTGTCCATCAAATAATCTTATGGATTTATATCTCTAAGAATTATATATAAGAATAAAAACACTCCTTTCCTCCCAGATTTCATGTGATTTTCTTTAAAATTTCAATTTTTTTTTGTTTGTTTTTATTTTGCCAAGACAAGAGGAAAAGGGAACTAAAAGCCAAGTATTTTCAACTCAGGGAATCAGCAAAACTCTAAACTAAACATCTAAATTGCACAGAGAAGCCCTCATGAGAATATCCCAGCCCAGGATTCCCTGGAGACAAAAAGGGAGAGAAAAGTCAGAAAAGAGACAGAGGGAGAAGTCCGGGGTCCTGTACCCCATGTCACAGCAGCCTGTTGGTGGCAGGTCAGCCTATCCATACCAGCTCTGCTGACATCCAGCTGCTACAGGAACCTCTGCCCTCCCCCCTACCACCACTGTAGAGCCTGGGACACTTTTCAAAGCCCTCCCCCTCCCCGAGATGTGCTGGTAAGACCACAGTGTCCCAGCACAGCCTGCCGTGGGGGTAGTTATCATTTACACTCAGACCTGATCATTGCACTGTACTTCAGGACTGATAGATCCTGCCAAGGAAAAAGGCCTTATTTGTCCTTTGATAAGAGGGACAGAAATATCTATTCCAGGGACTAGCCACAGACACAAGTTTTCCTTCAACTCAAAATCCCAGACTCCCTCTCCTTTCGTCACTGCTTTCTCCAATGACGTTCCTCCAGTGACACTTTGAACTCTGCAACAGAAAATAGTCCAAGGTATTTTGCCACTTGGCAGTTGCTTCCAAATAGGGTCTTTTATATCTTTGTTATGGTGTCAGTGTCTGATTAATGTCTCAAGTAACTCCACAGATTATTATGGGAAGGTCTTCCCAGGGCTTTGACTGGTACCTTGCACTTGGGATCCTAATACTTGGGGGCTTGGAGGTCTGCAGCCTTTTGGGAGGGGAGGAAACAACTTCACCAGATTCCCTTCTACAGCAGGGCAACTGCCCTAGAAGCAACTAGAGCAGCCTTCCCCCTTCTCAGAGGGCCTTTACAATTCTGAATGTTGAATTGAATCCTTGTTATAATAATACCTTACTTCATACTTGAATGCAAAAGTTTTATGGCTTTTCATTTATATTATTTACCCATGTCGGAGCAAGAGGTGCCCTTAGAAATAAATCTTCTAGTTCAGATCCCTCATTTGGAAAAACTGAAGCCCAGAGAGGGGACATGAGTTGCCTGAGCTCACATATATCTTGTTGGTACCAGGCCCTGGAATAAAGCCTACGTTTTCTTCTGCCTTGGGATGAAAAGTAATCCCCACCACCACTTTAAAGCTCTCTATCGAACCAAGTTTTGCACCTCCTCTTAAGTCATCTTTGGGCAATCACCACGTGGAACACTTTAGAGTCAGTATCACATCCAGTCCTCATGACAATTTTGTCAATACCATTATCCTTATTTTAAAGGTAAGGAGAACTAATTTCGGAGATGTTTTTAGTTGCCTGATATGATGTATTAGTTTTCTGTGGCTGCCATGACAAATTACTGTAAACTTAGAGACTAAACAATGAATTTATTAGCTAACAATTTTGTGGCTCCTGAGCCTAAAGTGGATCTGATGAGGCTAACCACCAGGTGTTTGCCCCACTGCACTCCCTTTCTGGAAGCTTCCAACACCGTGACCCCATCAGACCTGTTGATGGGATAATATGTCTTGCCTTTTTACTTCCAATAGGCTACCAAAGTCTGTGCCTTATGATTCCTTCTTCCAGCTTCAAAGCCACACAGCTTCATAATCCTCATGTGGCATCTCTTGCCCCTTTATCCGTCATCTCAGCTCTTCCTGGCCACAGCTGGGAAAGGTTCTCTGCTGTTAAGAACCCACCTAATTAGATGAGGTCCACCCTGATAATTTAGGAATCTCCCCATCCTCAAGGTTTGTGATCCTTGTTACATTTCCATGTTCCTTTTTGCATGTAAGGTAACATGCACAGGTTAGGGCATGAGGTTATTTGAGAGTGTCCCTATTCTGCCTACCATGTCCCACCATCTGGTCCCCAAAGATCTACATCTGTAATTCATGCAAAATCCATTCTTCCTATCCCCAAGTCTCTAAAAGTCTCAATTCACAATCTGAAAGAAGACAGTAGATCAAAGAAATAAAGAACTGTTAACTGCTGGCCAACTGCACAGCTGCCATTTTGCTCTAGCTTGGATTGTGTGATTCTCTTACTGATTTGCCTGAATTCTTCAAATCGCAGATGTTGAACTCTGAGCTCTCTCTAAAGGCAGACACACGTCTGTTTTGTTACTTATTTTACCACAGTGCCTATCATACAATAGGCATTCAAAAATTTGCTAAGTGCTTGAAAGTTGAAGAAAACAAGCATCTAATGGAGGTATATGAAATCATTATAAAAATACTTTTCGTGTTCCAAATTCTGTATTTTTGGGGTTTTTCGGAGGCCCTAGAAACAGGTGTTAACTTCACTAGAGCCCAGTTTGCCCTTCCACATAATTACTGGGTCTTAATTACTAATAAACATGCTTTTAGATATTGGAATTCCTTCCAGGATTGGATCCTGGCCCATAAACTCTACTTTAGGTTTATATATAACCATCAAACTTACAGATTTCCAAACATTTATTTTTTATTTTATTTTTCATAAGTTGAGGTATATTTTGTGAGTATCATGATTATTCTTGTAGATAGAATGCTCTCCTGCAGTTTTTTTGCTTCCATTGTTTTTTATGATAACTGAGCTAGGGGAACCTAGGAGAAAGCAGTATCGTTTTCCTGATAAAGGTACTTGAAAAATAGTTTGCTTTAAACTAGCAATAGCCAGGACTGGGGGTGGGAATAAGGATTAACTGTTGATGGGCACAAGGGATTTTATTGGAGATATACAAATGTTCTAAAGCTGGATTTTGGTGATGGTTGCACAACTGAGTTTCTTCAAAAAATTATCAAATTGTACTATGGAAAAGGTACATTTTAATGATATGTAAATTATACCTCAGTATTGGTATTAAAAGTAATTTGCTTTTTATCCCTTTAGTCTGCATGTTTTCCCTTAAAAATAATTATTTTCTGCAAAGACATCCTCTAACTGCATCCCTTACAGTAATAAGACCTGAACTTCTTCAGCTGCATCTTGGTCTGTTACTAAGCAGAGTTGAGCAGTGACACTGAATTGCTCCAGAACTAAGCCTGGTACCCTGTGTGTCTTGTATTTTCCAAACAGTTTAAGAACAGATACTCATTCATAATCTTTAGAAAATCCTGATATTTGGTCTAATTTATCTTAGTTTTTCTGAGTAATTATCTTGATATGATTCAAGTCATGCATTTTTTATATCCTACAATTCATTTAGAAGTAGTAATTCAACCCTCAATCCATCAGTGTACTACTGAAGAGACAAGTCAGCTTCCCATGACATGTAAAGCTTAAAATGCTGGTGTATACACAATAGCTAGGAAAACATAGTGAGAAAATGAAACACTTGTCAGCTTTTTAGTGTTTGTGGACTAATATCAATTACATAAATGCATTTCTGTACAAATATACACAACATCAAATATAGATAAGTGTACTCTTGCAAATATAAATATTCTTTAAAGGGTTATTTGGACTAAAACAATACATCTTTGTTTTGAAATTATATAAATAATTCATGTGTTTCAAGAAGGGTTTTATTTCATAAGCAAAGACTGGACAGACCATCTCATCCTGAGTGTACAATTTGAGACTCTGAACCAAGGAGGAGACTTTGACCTTTGGCTTCTTGTTTCTTGTGCCTTGGTCCAATGTTTCAGTCCCAGGAGGATCATTGGCCTACCTGGGGTAGTTTTAAAAGTTCAGAATTCCAAATCTGAATTAGCCTATCCAAGGTGAATTTCAAGATTCTGGTTATTTTGTGTGTGTGTGTGTGTGTGTGTGTGTGTGTGTTTGTGGTGGGGTCATTGCTCGAAATATGCGTTTTTAAAAAGAGCTACAAGAGCATATAATGCACTTTGACACTTGAAAAATTTGATGTGAGGATCTTGCTAGTACTTGGAATATTTAGCCTAAACTGTTCAGATTTATTAATATTCCAGTGTTTCTTTAATGTGTGTATGGATCACCTGGAGATTTTGTTAAGGTACAGATTCTGATTTTGTAGGGATGGGCCGTTAAGCTTCCCGCAAACTCTGGTGATGCTGGAGCGGGTGCTGGTGCTGCTGGTCCATGGACTACACTTTGACTAAATAATAAGGCTTGGCATGTTATCCACGCCATACTACAGGATCAGGCACCTCCTAGAGGGCACAGCATGAGGACCCCATCAAAACTGTGAAAAAGCCCTTTTCAATTGAGCTGGAGAGTAAGTTCACTTCTAGGAACCTGGTCTAGGGGTCTGATGGGGGAGCTTCTTGGCTGCAGAGTGGAGTCAAGGAAGGGCTGAGTGTCCCTGCAGAAAGGTCAGTAGAAGGAGAAGCTGAGAACAGAGTCATCTGGGAGGCCTACCTGATTAGAAATATAAGAGACAGAGAAGAGAGGACATTGAAACAATGAAAAGAGACCAAAGATGCCAAAAATGTCACTATGCTCAGCAAAGAAGTCAGGAGACAGAAATTGAAGATACCTTGAAAGCTGAGGGTTAGGGTCAAGGACTGTTTACAGAATGTCTGCAACTTCCCCATGGGTGGAAAGGAAGCCTTGCTGGTTCAATGTTCTCAGCTCAATCCAGATATATAATATTTGCATAACTTTGGCATCTTACCTTAAATTGATTTTTCAATGATCTATCCTAATTATATAAGCCATACTACCTGAACTGAAATGTGCTTAAGAATCACCTGGAAAGTTGGTAGAACTGAATTCCTGAGGCCCCCCAGCTAAGATTCTGACTCCAGTAGGCCTAAGGTGGTACCTAGGAGTCTGTATTCTCAAATACTTAAAAAACATAATTCGCTTGTGCATTTACACATTGAATTCTTAGCTTGATTAAAAGATGCTTATCCATTAAATAAGCAATTATGCAACCACAAGCTAATTTGGGAGAGAGATTTTTCTCACCATTTGAAGTTGCACAACAGTTTTGGGTCCCAAACTGATTAGATTTTGTTGGAAAAGTCCAGTCCTGGGGTCCACTTCTATATGTATTGAGGCCTCCATAATTTAAGGGAGTCAGTCACAGCCTACCTTCATCACAATATTGTATATTTCAATTACTTCTGAAAGAGCAAGGAAATTTTCATCTCTCTCAGGTAAGAATTTTTTATATTTATTTTTTACTTGTTCTAATTAGTTATACATGACAGTAGAATGCTTTTATGCATTTTGATACATCATACATAAATGGAGTATAATTTCTCATTTTTCTGATTGTACACATTGTAGGATCACATCAATCATGCAGTCATATATGTACATGAGATAATAATGTCTATTTCAGATTAAGATCTTTATACTTTTGACTTAGACATTTAAACATTTCCTAATCTAATTCAAAAGTTCATGTAACACGGCCCAATTCTAAATATTTTCATTTTTCCTTCTTAGTTATCAGGGGCCATTTTCTTTCTGGATACTAAAATTACTTTTCATTGAATTTATTTTTAAATTTTTTTGTTTTAATTAGTTGTACATGACAGTAGAATGCATTTGTACATTCTGACAGCTCATACATAAATGGAGTGCAATTTCTCATTTTTCTGATTATACCTATTGCAGGATCACATTGGTCATGCAGTCATATATGTACATGAGGTATTAATGTCTGTTACATTGAGGAAAATAAAATATTTTTATTGTATTTTTATTATTGCATTATTTTATTTTTCTGTGCAAAAGTTGTCAGAACACACAAAGTAACCAATTGCCATTCTATAGAGCGTAAGCCAAAAGCAAATAAAGTTATTGCAGAAGGAAGAATATTTAAACTAATACATAAGTCAAAATATTTGAAATACAGTGTTTACTCTCCAATTGATTTGAAAGTGATTGCATGACTTGTTTAGCTCAAAGATTGACTGGCTTTCCTGTTAAAAAAAAAACTTAAACAAAATTATTTAAATAGGAGGGGTGGGGGAATCTGTGAATCAACAGAAATAGCAGAGAAGATGGACATGGTGAAAACTATTGAAGGAAGAAGCAGAAAGTTTGCAAAATGTGTATGTGGTTTCAAAATGGTGCTGGGGATGAAACTGGGAAGTCAAGGGAAACACTGATCTAGCTCAGTGTGGTATTGATCCTATCTTAAGAGGGGCAGTAACAGATGCAAACAAGACAATCAACCAGAGGGAATTCCCAAACCCAAGGCCAGCAAACAGATGAGAACCTAGAACAGATCAGAAGGGAGTAAATATCCCTAGGTTCCTGAGTCCCACTTAACCATGACTCCTACACCAATGGCACCACAGATGTCCCCACAGAGGGACTAGATGTTCCCACAAAGAGGAACCAGATGTGTGGAATCAAGGGTCTTGGCTTGCTCACTGGGGACTTACCAGATGGCCAAGGGTGCCACGAGTTTACAAAGTTCAGTTTCCTTTTTCTCAAAGTGGACCATGAAGGAGCAACCTGTGCCATTCAGAGAGAGAAGGCGGGAGTTTCCAGAAGTAAAAGGAGCTTCTCCAGCTGTGGGAATGGTCCCTCTGTCCCTTCCTCTACTCATAGGAATAGGTCCTCTGGTTCTACCAGAGGAAAACTCACCTGTCTGCTAACGCTTATGCATTTGGCCTTCAACAAAGTTGCCAGCACTTTGCATCCTCAGCATGGAAGTGGGTTTGCTTGGAGAGCTAGGCCTGCCAAAGAGGGACAGGGTCTGCTCTTGAGTCCCATCTGGAGTACCAAATTTGTTACCAAAAGCTCAGTCCTTGTCTACAGTGCCAATCCAATAATGAGGACATGTTTTGGAGAAAAAGGAATAAGGTTTATTGCTTTTCCAGCAAAGGAGAAACACGGGGACTCCTGTTCCAGAGGCTAACTTGGAATGGAGAGTCGGTAAATTTGGTTTGGGTTCTGCTGTGTGTGTTTGAGATAATGGAACATCCACAATAGTTGAGAGGGAGTTGGAACTGGAGATAGATATTTTGGAACCCCTGGCAATCAGCATGTGATGATTGTAATTGCAAAAGTGAAGTAAAGGCCTGAGGAAGAGGTCAGAGAGAAGAAAGGGAGCTTGGAACAAAAGCTCCAGTGGTCACCTGGGGATGGGAAGAGAAGGGAAGGAGCCAGGGGAGGTAGGAATAGGTTGAAGATGGCGCCCTTTCCTACAGGGTGCCAGGGAGAGTCCAGGATGGGAGGCAAGTTCTGCCAACCAATGGACCACACTGAAGAGGACATGGAGGCCCAGGATAGAGTAACAACTATTGGTTTAGAAGAACTGAAAGGCAGGGGCAACATTTGAGCAAACAGTGACACTGGACAGAAGAAGTCAGAGTATAAACTGTAGTGAGTCAAGGAAAACGGGAAGGAAAGGCAGTGACCAAAGGTAGGAGGGACCCCTCCCACAGTCCTCCAGCGTGGACAGTCTGAGTGTGTTTGGTGTAAAAATGGGTTTAGAACCTGAATTTCTAGAACCTCTTTCTCATATCCACTCTGCTGGTCTGATTTATAACAGTGAGACCTGGTGTTATTGATCAGCAGGTACAAGGACCATTCTCACGATCTTCCTTACTGGGGTCTAATCTGCAAACAGCCTCGAGGTCTCAAAAATGAGTCAGGGGCACAACTCTGTAAGAAAGTTGAATGCTGAGGAGGCATCGAGAATGAATGCAATTTCCAGAAAAGACTTTAAGCATTTCTCAATATATTTCTCCAAATGGAAACAACAATACACTTAATAGGGATAAATATTTTCACCAAACCTATTTCTTTTGACCTTTTAATTTGAAGTCTAAGTCATTTCGTTCGTTTTCTCTTTAAAAGCTCTCAGAGCTTTTCTGAGAATGTTTAGATTTATTATTAATTTTTTTCAGTACATGAAGCAAATACCTAAAAAAAAAAATTCCATGAAAGACCTAAAGAAAACAATAGTTGACATTATATTAAAAGTTCCACATTCTTTTGTTAAAAATCATATTCAAACTACTAAGAGTTTTCTAAATACCTTTTGTGATATAATACATAAGACTCTGTAATATAACTTTGAATCTTTGAGGCCTAAAAATTGGCAAAAACAAAGTTTTAGAATCATGCTCAATCCATGTATAATGTAATCTTCTGATATTGCAAAAATACGTCAGCAATTTCATCATTAAAGGCCCTGGCAGAGCAACATCTTTAAGCTACACCAAACAGACTTAAGCCAAATCAATGTTACTCCTAAAAAGCTGTGTAATTTAAATTCTGCCCTTGAGAAGTTACTTGCTCAATTTAGGAAATAAAAAAGAGAAAGAGAAAGATTACAAAAAAATGTAATTTAATCTCCAGGAGAAAAATTCTTGTCACACACTTCAAGCTTTGCCTTCTTTTCCTCAAGCAAAACTTTGCAGCAGGTTCTTTCTGTTTTTCTCTCAGCATCTGTCCCAGCAGGAAACAGACCAAAAAAATAAAACCATGCCTTCTGAATCTCCTCCTTTTCCATCTCAGTTGTAGTCCTGAGGAAATGAAAGCAGACCACAGCTATATCGTTTCCAGCCAAGAGATATTTCATTTTTATTCAAATGGTTTAAGCTCCATAAAATATATGAAGCTGTATTTGTCAGACTTCAAAGAATATAGCAAATGTGTCTTTTCTCAGCATCATTTAATATTCGACAACTTGCTCCTAAATGATTTTGCTATCTAAATATGCTCTTTATTGTGGAATTTCTATCCATTGGGGTGGGTTTTTTTAAATCTTCTGTCACTGTGTAATCTTAAACTCATTCTTTGAAACATGGAATTATTACTTTTTTGTTGGTGACAAGGTAGGACATCATTCTTGGAGACACATTATATTCAAGAACCATGTATCTCTTCCAATGCCCAGGAGTGAGATGCTTTTGAGAAATAGCATACTTAGTAATGGCACATTCCAGAAGCGATAGGAGAAACAGCATTTGGAGTGCATTTCTATGGCTGCCTGTATCTCTCAATCACCTTCATGCTCACAATTTGAAACTCTGTCCTTGCATGATTCCTGCCTCTAATTGAGCCTTTGGCACCATATTTGATCCCATGAGTGGTTTCGGATTGTTACCTGGTATGCCCTTGTGCAATATTTACTATGCCTTACAATTATTCTGAGATTCTATTTGATTCATTCTGATTATTCCAAGGCCAAGGGCAGTATCCAGACTCTAGTGAGCACATAGCAAATTATTGTGAGAAAATCAAGAAAAGATGTTTCAAGAATAGATGTTTCATTATTTTCTAATTTCAAATTTGGCCAGTCTATCTGCGTATAAGCTAAAACAATACAAGTGACAGGCTAGTGATCTGGGGAATGGCAATCCTCAGTGTTCTCCAGCGCCTCCAACGTAGAATGCAGCATTGTGAGTCTACTGTAAGCCTCACTGTAAGCTTGATATTAACACAACCCACTGTACAGAATTTAAGAGTCTTCCGGTGGAAAGACTGAGTGTATCAGTTCAGCTTTAGGTAGCTCAGAGGGGCCTGGGCTGTGGAGGTCAACAGAAGCCGGACTCCAACCAGGATTATCCAATCACGTGATACCCTCTCCGACATTCCATGCAACCCTCTAGGTTTGATATAAAACTCAAGGAGTCAGATCACATTAAAGAAGGTGCTTCTCTCTCAAATCCTTAATATAATCCTTTCTTGCAAAGCTAACTTCAACAGTTTTGCACTGGAAATCAATGTTGCCACTTATCCTCTTTCACCTCTAAGCAACGCATTTTTCCGACAAGCCTCTTTGCTTAAATTCTCTTGAATTAGAAACAGCCTCCTTCTCTCATGCTTTTGGCGCTTCAAGGGTTTTAGTCTCATCTAGCTGTTATTTGTAATTCACTTCCTTTATCTGTTAAAGAGCCATTGGGTTAAATAGTCTTTAATCAGCATGTATTGAGGACCTACCACATTCCAGAATCCAGAATGCACGTGCATCTTAGCAAAACTCCCAGAGGATTCCCACAGTTTATTATTCCTTTTCCCTGCCTCCTTCCATCCCCTATTGGACTATACTGACATTAAAATTAATTTCAAAAATATCTTGACTGTTAAGACTTAATAAAACTGACAGAATGGAACATAGGGGAACAAGTTCACTTTCAATTCCTTGTTATACAGAGAGAAAAAGAGGCTTCCCAGGCAGTAGGAGCTTTGCAGGTTGAGGCTGGCAATGAGTCATTCTTACTGTTAATACAGGTACCAAAGAAAGAGGAGTTAGTAAGATTCCCAACTGTGAAGGGAAGGGAAGCAACAGAGAAGGGAACCTGACAGGTTTCCAGGCCAATAGTCAGCTAGACAGGAAGGAAGTTGAGACCAGGGAGTGAACTGTCAAATGGGTCCACAAGAATGATCCTGGCTCAATACCTGAGCCAGAATGGTGGCCTATGGTTACTACTCAGCAAAGTGACTCTTGGGAGGGTTGTGGTATTGAAGTACTGGGAGCCATGTAGCTGAAAGGAGACCAGGTAGGGTTAAAAAATGAATTGTATAAGTAAGTACAAGAAGGGTGACTTTAACTGACAGAGGATTTTTAAAGTTGTTTTTATTTTGAATTATGAAATATTTCAAATATTGATTGACCACAAGCACACATTACGCTAAGATTCTGAGGCCGAACAAGATTCTGAGACTGAACCTAAAATTATGGAGCCATTAGGCAGTGAGGGAAGAAGTTCAATGACTAGCTCAAGGAAAGCCACGGCTTCCTAGGATCTGCCTCGGATACTCCTGAGCATTCAACTCTCTTTCAGAGGAGTCTTAACAGGTGCAATGAAGTGTATTCTAAAGAGGTGGTGAGAATAATGAGGACATCAGTATCCAGGACAGGTGAGACATGCTTGAAGGAGTTTAGACTGTCTAATCTGAAGAAGATGAGACTCAGGAGAGCTGTGACAGCTGTCTCACCATGATTGAAGGGCTATCATAGGCCCAAATGGAATTGACTTATTCTTATGACTCCAGAGAGCTGATCAAGACCAAGGAGCAAAGTCACAGAAAGAATGTAGATTTTAGATCAAGGTAGCTGTATTAACAGTAAGAATGACTCATTGCCAGCCTCAACCTGCAAAGAATTTTAGATCAAGGTAGAGGATTTCTAATGTGAGCACGATCCAGCAACAGAATACAGGGCACTATAGGAAATAAATGTCTTACTGCCAAAGGGCTCTGTCAAATGTCAGGCACTACCTCCTAGAAGGGCTGATCAATAGATTCCTGAATCTAGGGGAGAAAAAAGTTGAGATAGACAAACTTAGAGTTCCTTACAACCCTGAGTCCCTTACCACCCCATTCTCTGGAAGAGAGTTGAATGGCCAGAAGGGTCCAAGGCAGTTCCTAGGATTCTTTGATTCTGTCTACTGTGGGTGATTCTATCTAGATCTGAGTGATCTTTCTCAAATGAGCAACTACTCATGCCCCATTTTACAGATGAGAAAACTAAGATGCCTGGAGGTGAACTGAAAGGTCACAGAGCATGGTAGATATGCAGGTGGGACAGAAACCCAGACTTTCTCAGGCTCTTTTAGTTTCATTCCTGTTCTACCTTGAGGCTTCTTAAACTGAGTCAGATCAATGACCCACTTTATCTTCTTAAATGGTTAAGCCACTTTGAAAATAAATTCATTTAAATACATTTCCTTGATGAATGTCCGAGAAAATAGATTTCCGCTGTAAAATAATAGGAATGAGTTCTTTGTGAAAACAATCCTCAGGTTATCCTGTCTGTTACTCAACAAATATCCACGTACCATTCTCAAAGCTTATCCAGAAAATACAAAAAATAAATAAGACACTGCTTCTTTCCAAAGTGCTCATAGTCCCAAAGGACGTGGGATGGACAAAGAAAAACCCACTACTATGCAATGAATGCTCAACAGAGACATAAACTTAATACAATGCTCTGGAATATAAAAGAAGGAAACTTCTAAATCTGAGCAGAACAATTAGAGAAGTCTTCACAGAAGAGAAGATATTAAATTTGTAACTGGAGGTAGGTAGAAAATAAAAAAGAGGAAACAGCACATGTGATGATGTAGAGGCATGAATTCACATGTGGGACCTGAGGAGCTCAACAGGCCTGAAATATCAAGGGCATCAAGGAAGTGGTGGCGAATGAGCCCGTGACTGGGAATCATACTTAGCAACGCAGAATTGACCACATAAGCAAATGCCTGGCTCCATCCATATTTTAAAAGGATGATTTTGGAAGCTGTACTAAAGACAGACATTGTCTTGATTATGTTGGGACCTGTCATACATCAGAGATCACACATCATTGGACTACCCATGCTGTCCAATATTCATCTCCTCATTGGCTTATTGACTCTCCTTTGCAATTCATTAACAATATGGTGTTTATATTGCTTGGACACTCTTTTTAAAAAGAAAGTAGAAACCCTAGAAATTTTTAATTCTGTCTTTCCTGCTTATTTCGAGAAACAGTAAATTTTTGAGAGTAAGAACGATATCATTATACCCATATGTCCAACACTGTTCTAGGCTATGGGAAGCCTCTGCAAATATCTAGCAAATTGGCATTGGACGAAATGGATTATTTTTTAAAACCAAAGATGAGGAGCAAGAGCAAAGTACACTAATCATATTTTAACTTAAAAATAATCTGGAAAAATCATTACAACTATGTTCTTTCAAATTTCGATTCATGAATATATGTAATTCTATACACATGCATGTTATGAAATGATTAGTTGACAGCACCTCATATACTTATCATTTTTGTGGTAGGAACATTTAAAATCTACTTTCTTAGCAATTTTGAAATGAATATTCCATTATTGTTAACTATAGTCACCATGTGTATGATAGTTGTCAAAACTTTTTTCTCTTGTCTGATTGAAATTTTGTATCCTTGATCAAATTTTTCCCATTCTCACCTACCTTCCCACTTCATCTCTGGAAACCACCATTCCACTCTTAATTACTTCTATAAACTTGACTTTTTTAGACTGAACATTTACAAGAGATCACAAGATAATTGTCTTCCTGTATCTGACTTATTTCACTTATCATAATAGCCTCCATTCCTGTTCCAATCATTACTTCTTATCCATTCTTCCCCCAATTAGTCTTCTGAGTTACATGTAGCATAATATTTGCCAACTGACTCCTTTACTCTTCTTTTGGTAAAGTGCACCTGAATTTTGCCTATGCCCAGTCCATTTGATGTGGGTAGAATTTAACCCACTTCCCATTCTAGAGATACATCATTACTGGCCAGCATCCATCAGCATGCTGCATTCCCTTGGTTATAATGATTTACCTGGAAATGGTTAAAACACCAAAAGTTATAAATCACCATGAAATCTTTCCTGGGATTCTGGAGAAGAGACATTGCCTTTTTCCTGGTCTTGAAGCTGGAGAAGGGGGGAATGCAGTTCCTGGGACTAAAGCAGCCATCTTTGGTCGTGGAACAAGAGCTTCCCTGTGAATGGGACCACCAGAGCAGGAGTTCAAGTCAATCCATGGAAGTCAATCACTTCTCAGGCAAGGCTTGACCCAGATCCACCCATGGAGTTTTCACTTATATTAGCCATCAACTCTCTTTTGCTTAAAATAGTTTAAGCACTTTCAACCCAAATCTTCTAAGTAGTAGATATGAGTGGGGGCAGGGGGGGTAATGAGATAAATTTATCATTTTACCTCATCTTATGTAGTAGATATCTATGAACTTGTCTTCCTATCTTAGTGAATTTTTAGTTTATAGTAAGTGTGGACAGTTTCTTGAGACAGTCCCTATCACAGGTCCTGGCATGTAGCAGGTGCTCAATAAATATTTGATAATATGATTTGCATTCATTCTATCAAGTGTGATAATCTTCTAAGATGTACAAAATTGAATTTTAAATCATCTGGCTGTGCTATTCTTCTTAAAAATCAATAGAAATAAATATAAATTCAGTGAAAACATTTCCTACTAAATCATTCATAATTTCTGTAGGACCGATGATCCCAAGAGGAATAGAATTAGTTACATACTTTGGAAGCTGAAGCTAATATTTGTATAAATGGCATTTTTCAGAGCTAGGCAATGCTTAAGAAAACTCAGTCTTATTTTCATAGAAGTGGGAAATATTGTTTTGTCAAGAGTGAAATATAAGTCTGAACATAGAGAAACTCAGGCACTAGAGCCGAGTTTTCTCATAAATAATAATAATTCATTTTGTCTGATTTAAAAGACCATGGCAAAGAACAAGTATTGGATTGATTAACATAAGCTACCTCTTTTTCCTTCAGGACCATGTTAGCTGTTCTTGGAGAAAATTATGTCAATCCATCAGTCCTGATTTCCCACCATTATCATAAAGCACTTTGCATTATTTACAATTAGTCAGTGCCCAAAAGAATGTAAATCAAACTAAAGTAAAGAAACTGACTTTCTGGAGTGTTTCATATGTGCAAACATTTTAAAAATATGTTTTAATTTGTTATTTTATTTCATCCTCATGACAATTATTTTGTTCATTCATAGTCCATCTGTTCATCATTCAATAAATGTTACTAATGTCCTGCTACGTGGTAGGCATTGTGTCAGCATTGAATACATGCTGAAAACAGAATAGAACCATAGAGTTTACAGAAGGGACAATAACAGAAAGAAACAATACACCCATGCAGAATGTTGAGGGCAGGCAGTGGGAACTGAATTGGTAAAACATGAAGACAAGGCTTCTCTTAAAAACTGATATTTTAAGCTATGCTAGAGGATAAAGCAAAACCACGGTCAGAGCAAGGATGAAGATGCTCCAGGCAGAGAGAAGAGTGTTGGCCAAGGCCCTGAGGCAACCTGTGTGGGGTATGCCCAGGTGACTGAGCCAGTAGGGAGGAGTCGTTGCCCATTTCCTTTTTCAGAAGAGGTCACTGAAGAACACAGAGCTAAAAGAAAAATACCTAATCTCCCACAGCTAGTGCGTTAGAGATCTAGGACTTCAACTCATACTTTTCTGACTCAAAAGTCTGTGCTTTTTCCAGGGACAGATGTATACTACTTAAAAGGACAAGCAAAGAACCTAGACACTCAGTGCCCTAACCAAGCTTTGGATCAAAATTGTTCAGACCAAGAATGATCATTCTTCCCCTTATCTTATCCAGCTGTGGTGACCCAGGCCTCAGAGGGAGTTCTTCTTTCTGAAGTGCATCACTGCACTGGTCATTTCTGAAATATTTGAGATTCATGGCCTTGATGACAATCAGAGCAACTCCTAAATAAGGGAAATAATGTAAGGAGCAAAAAAATCTCCTTTTTCTCCAAGCTATGGGGAAAGAGGTTGCCAATTATAAGAAACCAAACATATGAAAACATTAATAATAGTCCATTACGCCTGCATATGACTTTGGAGCACATGTAGATCTTTCTCAAAACAACCTGAATAGGCAAAATGGACAGAGCAACTCCATTCACATTTTTTGCTACAAATGAAAAATTTGAAGTACGGAATGTAGAAGACAGTGTATTTGCCTAAGATTACAAGCTAGTGAGAGCAGAATCAGATTGTATGCTAGGACTCCTGGATCCAAAATCCATCCCTATTTTACCTGGACTATGAGGTGACTGACCTGAAACAAAGGCAAAAGAGGCACTGATTTAAGTGCAAAAGAAACCCTTGTGTTAGGAGGCTGAGTCATTTTGTAAGCATGATGGGTGCCCAAGGATCAAGGAAAGATTAACCACCCGAAGCCTGGTTTAGAACTCTTAATGGGGTTGTTATCTCCAAGGACTTCAAGTAGTGAGTCAGATGACAGCTTATACCTCTTATGTGCCAATTTTAAGAAATACAAAATAATTTGCACATACTTTTTGGTTGTTTTGACAAGCATAGGTTTTCCCAAACAATAGCAGCTATCATCTTGCGGATGTTTATGAGACACCTTGAAACTGCCAAGTGCATCATATGCAGCATCTCATTTCACCATCACAGATCCTGACACTGTTAGGCTACCAGTTTCATGGATGAAATTATTAAGGCCTTATCATATGAAGTTTACTTTCCTGGACATGCAAGGGGTAAAAAACTGAACTACTGGTATCTACCATGGTGTTTGGGCCCAGATAATCCTGTTTATAGTATTAGTGTGCTTAGTAAGCCCCCTTTTTCAAAACCTATTAAATTCTTTTGCAAATGCCAGTTTAACCTAGCTCCTCTATTACCTGACCCAAATCATAAATGAATGGGAATTAAATAATTTGTATTCCATATAGATTTTCCCTAAAAATTGGGAAAATTCTATAAGGATAGTTGGGCAGCTAAAAATTAATAAAAGAATCAAATATAATTGGCCAAAGATTCATTCTCATTTTCCTGAAGCAGCACCAACTTCTGTGGATAGGTCAGTTTCTGGGGGGACTTGGGGATATCAGAGGTCAGGGAGATTCATCCCCTGTCCTCAGGGAGAAATTAATGGCCAGTATCTTTAAGACAAAATGCTAGATCATATGCCTGAAATTGGTGTGATTCCTCTGACAAAGTGGAAGTCATTCCTCCCTTTCTTTCCTTTCTCTTAATAAAGGCCAATAAAGGCAAATTATGCAATTGAAATAAATGAGAGGGAGATCATAACAGAGTACTAGACTGAAAAGATAAAGGCTCAGTTAATTATACTACTACTCAGCTTTATTCCAAGCTCACCTTCTTCATCACCATCACCATTTTCTTTATTCACAGTCCCCTCCATTTCCATCTGGACTACTGCAGCAGATCCCTAACTGGTTTCTTGGCCTCAAATCTCCACTTATATCCACTTTTTAATTGCAACCAGAGTAATATGTTCAAAGACAAAATTAATCATATTATCCCCCTGGTTGAAATCCCATAGCAGCTTTTGATCTAGACCAAATTTCTTCACATAGAATTTTCAAGGTCCAGAGTGACTCAGTGTTGGTTAGATCATCAATGAGAAGTTCTCCCAGCACCCCGAATTTCTCCCTCATGACACTTACTACAGCTGTAATTAAATGCTTAGTTGTGCAATTATTTGTCTCCCATAGACAGTCAGGTCTGTTGTTGCCAAGGAAGCTGAGCCATAATACATAGTTACTAGATAAACATCCAAAGCAAGATTGCTGCAGGTGGAAGCAGGCTTGACTGCCAGGTTAGGATTTTTACTCTCTAAAACATTAGAAACCACTGAAGATTTTGGAAACTGAAAGCTATGTACATAAAAATTTTCACCCATTGGCTGCAGAAGATGATTGAAGGAACTTAGGTCGACCTCTGCCAGTTAAGACTCTGGATGCTTTCAGTGTATTTTGGCTTCCTTCAGGATGAAAGTCCCACAGAGCAACAGCATTCAGCTGGAAAAGTAAATGTTTCCCAGGGACATTCCTTAGACTCACTCCGATCTTGCTTTCTGAGGGAGGAGGTATAAATTGACAGTGGTTTATGTCATCTGTGTGCTTCCCTAAGTCACAGAAGATGCAAAATCTCTGGCATTTGAGCTGCAGAAAACACTGAGTATCAGTTGAGCCACAGGCCATATTTCTAAAAGATTTAGCAACAATGAAGTTAAATCCATGCAGAGCCTAGGATTTATTTCTAGAGATTGTCACAATACATAACTAGTTGGTGGATTTGCATAAACATGTATTTATAGGTTGTCAATATAAATATAAAAAATGTGTGTGCAAGGGCTCATCTATCCATTCATCTTGAGGAGCTGTTGGAAACTGTAGTACATGGCAGGTGTTATAGCCATGCACAGGAGTTCAGTTAAGGGGGAAAAAAAAAGAAGAAAGAAAGAAAAGAAAACACACTGAAATCAGTCCAAAATACTGTTTATTTTCAAGGCCATCTGTGCACAGACATACCCCAGAGGCAATAAAAAGCTGCATTATTCTTCATTATTGCCCTGGAAGAGAATTCTGGCTTTAATAAGGGAGCCCTGATTTTGTAAATGAGAAAGAGCAACAGTTCCCTGGGATGGCAAATTAACTTGCATTTGAAAACTAAATGAATTTTGTCTCTGAGTAAACTTTGCTGTGGTGATTTAATCCCATATTTTTTATTTGAAACTAATATTCTAATACCATTGAGTTCTGTATCTAGCTAATACTTTGGGTTCTGCCTTTGAATTATTTTTCTATTTTCACTAATATTTAAAACTGTATTTGGTTAGCTTGTGAAATACCTGTTTACTTTCTTTTTAAATATTGGGACTAATTTTTCAAGATAAGGCAACATCACTGAGTGAAGGGAAGAAGCTGTTTACATGGCTTTGGGGGAGCCTCCAAATTCTGCCCTCCTTTAGGCATGAGAAGACCACACACAGCCTTCTGAAATGCTTTTCCAAAGTACGGGAGTCCCATGCCCCATGCAAGAGAACACGATATATTACATTTTTCTTGAATTTTGAGACTGGGTGTCCAATGCTCAGTTCCAACTTTGCAAAGGCATTTTTAACAGGTGTAGAAATTTTTGAGTGCTTAGTTTATGTTTCTGACATTTTATTGTTTACATTTTTTGTCCATTTTATTTCTACCTGGACCATGTAACAAGTGAGGATCCCATGGAACACCTTCTGCTGCAGGCCATCCTTGTGTAACAGAAGCGCACATACTGAACTCCCCAAGAAGGGCTGAACTGAGTGGAGCACATGCCTAGAGGGCAAATTCTCACTGGGGAGGCCCACCTACATCTGCAGGCAAGGGTTGGCTAAGTGAGTTAGGAAGAACTGGGGACTAAGAGGCAGAAGACTTAACTTGTACCTAACTCAATGTGAGATCTCTGGAAAGTGACTGAACCTCACCAAGCCTCAGTTTTCTCACCAGTGGAATGGAGATAATTCTGCCTCCAAAGTTGGCGACCAGGTTCCAGTTTAATGGAACAGCATTTAGCACATTACAAAGCACAACCATGAAGCTTCAACAAGACTGCCCAAAACGGAGCCTGGCATTTATGAGATCCCAACCCTTTGAGAGCAAGGCTTTCTCATTCAGCTGGGCATCCTAGAGTGCACCCAAGACAGCAACTAGCACGTGGGAGACAGCAGAAGGTGAGGAGTGAATGTATGAAGGAATGAATGAACTCAGCAGCTGCTGAATTGCTGTTAGTTTCTTCTCCACAAGGTAAGAATGGTGCCTGGTGCTCAGCGCTCCTTAAATTCTGGGCTGGGTCAGCAGGTGTGATCGCATCACTGCCTCTTACCCTCTGATGCAGTCTTGCTTACTGGTTTCAAGAAACACCAAGTGTCAGTTCTGAGGGTAGAGAGTTTAGGATTCAGAGAAGCATTGGGTAGAAAGGGGATATGGGGCCTGGCAAGCCATGAACAGCTTCTTAGTCCTCCTAGAAAAAGGACTGACTTGCTGGTGAAGGAGGAGCACAGAGGCACAGGAGGCTCCTGGTGAACAGGAGCAAGTTGTTGGGAAGGTTTTGTTAGACAGTGGAGCCTGGGGTCCAGCGAGTGCACCTGCAGTTTACTGGAGAGTGCATTCCAGGGAGCAG
Organism: Glaucomys volans; assembly: GCA_020662805.1. Classification (NCBI taxonomy): domain Eukaryota; kingdom Metazoa; phylum Chordata; class Mammalia; order Rodentia; family Sciuridae; genus Glaucomys; species Glaucomys volans. The sequence continues at coordinate 903,621 of JAJEJO010000418.1, forward strand.
AAAAGAGGGAAAAACCATGAGGCAAAAAGGAAGAAGAAAGACAAGGCAGCAGACTGCACCCTTGACAAGCTGAACGCTCAACCTCAGACTCTACTGCAGCTCTGAACAGTGTCCAGGTGAACAAGGTAAGAAGAACGTGGTCACTGGATTCACTCGCACTGACTCCATGGAATGTATCTTAGTCTCCTTTGTGTCCCTATAATGGAATACAAGAGACTAGGCAATTGAAAATAAGCAGAAATATACTTTCTGACATTCCCAGAAGCTGGAAGTCCAAGATGGAGGCGCTGGCATCTGCAGGGGCCTTCTTGCAGTGTCATCACATGGCAGAAGGCAGAATGGCAAAGAGGCAAAGCAAGGACCAATTGGTCTTGAGATAATGGCCTAAATTCCACCCACAAGGACAGAGTCCTCAACCAATAACTTCCTGAAGGTCCTACCTCCCCCAAACACCACAGTGACAACCATATTGCAACATGATTTGGAGATGACAAACGTACAAGCCATAGCAGAGTGCTAACTGCCCTGACTTCCAGCTTGCTCCTGTTGGGGTACCAAACAGCTTCCTTAGCATTTTGTGCAATAGAGAAATCCTAGGTTGGGGGGCCATAGTGCCAGTATAGGGCTCTGCCTGGAAATGGCCTGGGGAGCCAGGAGCAACTTGTCTAGCAAGCTCCTCCATCGGCAGCATTTTGGAGGTAGCAAGACTTGGCTCCAGCACTGCAGGATCCTGAGAAATGAGAATGAAGAAGCATCTTGGCTTCTTTACTCCTGAGATCATAAGGAACAGGGAACTCAAAGAATAACAAAACATCAAATAATCAGATTTTAAAATTGGCAAAGGAACTGAATAGACATTTCTCTAAAGAAAATAACAAATAGCTAAGGAAAAGAAGCTCATATCAATAATTATCAGGGAAATACAAATCAAAACCATAATGAAATATCACTTCACACCTATTAGACCAACAATTATAAGGTAAACAAAAGACAAGTGTTGGCAAAGATGTGGAGAAAAGGGAACACTTTCCACTGCTGGGTGTCTTAGTGCAACCAGTATGGGAAACAGTAGGGAGGGTCCTCAAAATACCAAAAATGGAACTACCACAGGACCAAATGGGTCCACTTCTGGGTATGTGCCCAAAGTGATTGAAATCTAGATTTTGAAGAGATATCTATCCTCCCATATTCATGGCAGCCAAGATACAGAAGCTGTATCAATATCTGTTGATGGATGAGTTGATTAAGAAAATGTGGCATATTTGTACAATGTGTTATCCTGTCATTAAAGAAAGAAAAAAATTCCACTACATGCAGTAGTATGAATCTGGAGGACATTGTATTAAATAAAACAAGCCAGACAGAGAATTAATACCACATGATTTCAGTCTTTTATATGTGAAATATAAAATAGTTGAACTGAAAAATCAGAAATTATAATGTCCATTGCCAGGAACTGGAGCAAGTTGGAAACTGAAAGTAGTTGTCAAAGAGTTTCTGTTATACAGGATGAAGAAATAAGTTCAGTAGATCTACTGTACAGCACAGCGTTTAAATAGAAAATGCCACATTGTATATTGAAAATTTTGCTAAGAGCATAGATCTTATTATTAAGTAAGGAATTTTTTGTTTTCTGTTTGTTTGTTTGTTTTGTGGTACTAGAGAACAGGACTCAGTGCCTCATGCATGTTAAGCAAGTACTTTCCCACTGAACTGCATCCTTTGTGTGTGTGTGTGTGTGTGTGTGTGTGTGCATGCGCTCACACATGTGTTTAAATCACAAATAATAATAATAGTTAATAAAGAGGGTGGAGGAAAATTTTGGAGTTGGTAGATACACAGAGATTTTGGAGATGATTTTATACACATATGTTTATCTCCAAACTCATTAAGTTGTATGCATTAAATATTTACAGCTTTTTAAATTCAATTGAACCTCAATAAAGTGGCTAAAAAATAGAACAGTAACTTTCATTTTTCCAGCAGCTACTATCTGCCAGGAATTTCACACACTTCTTCACATTTACTTCTCACTATAATCCTGTGAGATCATTGTTATGCCCATTTTACAAGTGAAGGAAGCCAACTTCAGAGAGTTTCAATAACTTTTGCAAAGACACACAAGTAGTAAAGGGTGGAGCCAAGATTTTAAGCATGGTAACTTTGACAAGGCCAGGGTTCTTTCCATGATACCAGGATGCTTCAGGAAGCAGGGCACAGCTAAGACAGAGATGAGTGATAGAGATGCCACATGTGTGTTTAAAGAATTTGTAGGAGAGGAGTTTTCAGAGATTGGTTCCTTAGAGAGGAGCTGAGTCTTAAGTTGGTTTTACCTGAGAAGCAGGCCCTTCCCCCTGAAGATTCTTTTGAAGCCATGTTTATCCATAGAATATTTATTTCCAAGGATGCATAGTTAGGGAATCGTGTTTAAAAGTCACTCGTAATAACATATGAGGAACAATTTTGTCAAAGCTTTGAGGCTGAACTGAGCGTAGTGTTGGCACATTTCTGGGTCTTAGTTCATGTTACTAGATGGATGGATTAAAGAAATACATCACCAGCAGAGGGGATAGCTAGACCACCTATGTTCTGTCTATGGATTGAACTTGCTGTTGACATTAGTTTTTAAAAATTGTAAACGTTTTTAGGTTTGTATCATTCAAGGTCCTGCTCATAGTCATTAGTTATTCCAATTACGCTGTTCTGGTCTAGATCACAGCCCAGCTACTCAGAGCTCATCCTTGCTTTAAATCTTACGGCCTCCTGAAATGAGCGCTGCTTTTCTGTCTGGAATTGATCTTGGCCTCAGTTCCCTGATGCCAGGAAGCAACTGTGTTCTCAAAGTTGGGGAGAATTTGGTTGGCTATGAAAGTTCAAGAATTCTCTTGTGGAACAAATGCGTAAGGCGTGTTTACTAGTGCTGACCTGTTCTTAGCTCTGTAAGTCAAGGGAAGAAGAAGCATCCACTCTGAGGGAGCTTGTGTTTGAATTCCCTGTGCCCTGTACCAGGCAAGGAGCTATAGGAATGAGTGTGTTGGTTTCAAATAGAGGTGGGCACTATGAAAGCTGACACCAGGCCAGGAGACATTGGGGGTACTTTAAACAGGGTGAGTGAAGGCTCCTGGAAGAAGGGACTTTGAGTTGAGATTTGAAAGATAAGAAGGAGTGTTTCAGATTTTAATACTTTATCCAATAGGTGGTCTGCAAATGTCTTCTTCCTTTCTGTATGCTATCATCTCACTGTTTTTTATTTTTCACTTAGTTGTACAAAGGCTTTTTAGTTTGATATAATCCCACTCATCTACTTTTGCTCTTACTACCTGTGCTTTGGGTGTCAAGTCCAAGAAATCACTGCCAAGGCCAAGGTCAAGAAGTTTTTTCTATATCTTCCATCATTATAATTATAATAATAATTATTATCATCATCTCTTCCTCTCTACCTATCTTGACTTCTCAGTGGTCTATCAGTTGAGTCAGAGATCACTTTTTCCTCCTGTCTTCTTAACTTTGATAATATTATATAGTAGATGTTCCCTCAATGTGATTGGATTTATTTTCACAAAATTTAATGGTTGAATTCAACAAGTATCTATCAAACCTTTTCAATCTGTCAAGAATTGTGATAGACAGATGCCGAGGTACATATAGATAAAGAGATGAAGGAAGAGGGCAGTCTATGGTACAATTTCAAGGACAGGGGAAGTGACATGCTCTCTTCCCTCCATTGTCCTTTGCTGATAGCTGCCACTTAGCAGCCAATCCCTTACGTGCCATTTTCTTAGTTTAATCTCAAAGTGCAAACTCTTCCAGTTGAGCTCCCCGCTCAAATTCCCTCTTTATAATAGAGGGACCTGAGAGAATTTTCCTGGTGGGGTTAGTGGGGAGAGACAGAGAGAGAATCCTGACAGCTGCCAGGAAGAGGGACTGTAGCCCTGAGACTAGAGGACCCGAGAGCAGATTGGTTCTCACCAGTTGTTCTGAAGGGAAAGGCTGAACATGTAATTATCAGAGACCTGCAATGTTGTAAGATATGATTACTTAGATGAGTGCTGAGCATGTGGCCACCTGGTACCTTCCATTGCAAGATTATCTTGTCCTCGTGTATCCCCTGCGGTCCCTTGACCACACCCAACCTGCAGCACAGACTCACCCCGTGAGCTGGTACTTTCTGGCTCCCTTCCCCCTGTCATCTCTGTTCTGAATTGGTGATCACATTCTGAATCTACGGGATTCTCAGTGGCAGCAGGGCTTGGACATTCTCCTGGGAACGAAGTCAGACTGAGGCGGAGGGTAAAGTTGATGAGACCTCCAGCCTGCAGCTGCTAGATTTGGTTTCCTGCCAGTCTTGCCAGAGAGCGTTTCGCCAGCATCCAGCTACCTTCAGCTCCATCTCCAGAAAGCAAAGCCAGAAATGATTGCCTCAGTGTCTCCTGGCAACAGCCAACTTATAAACATACACAATTAGCCTCACTTGTCACCAGGAAAGAAATATGTTGAGATGGCTTTTAAATTCAACTTAATTGGGCAAGCCCTGTACCGGGCCTGGCCTGACTTCCATGAAAGAGTCAGAGATGTGTGTATATATGTAGTGTCTCTTGTCCTCAGAAGTGTGTAGTCTTGTGGGGAAGAGAGATCTGAACCAAGACCCTGACCCTCAGTAGCATCTAAGAGAAGTCTGATTTAAAAGCACATTGCAGTTGAATCTAATATGCAGCTGAATGAAATATTTATAAAAAGATGTTTTCTCAGTTGGAATAGAATCTACCCAAAAAGGAAGAAGCAGCTGGTGCTGACCACATTAAGCAAGAGAGCAAGAGCTACTGCAGAAGAGAAAAGAAAGGGAAGCTTGAACCCACTAGCAGAAGAGGCAGCAGAGCAGGGCAGAGGCAGGAAGGCCGAGTTACACACCTTCTGGTGCAGCGGCAGTTTATAGTGAGTGGGAGAGACAAGGCTGGTGGGAAGGAGGCCGGATCGGATAATGAATTATTTGAAACTCTGCTAAGAAATTTTTTCTTTAAGCAATTAGTATTTGATAGAGGTCACAAAATGCTTCTAGCTGTGTTTCAAGAAGAATACCGTAGTGGCTAACTGGTGGGGAGCCCTGCTGCTGGCCAGATGCCAGAGAAGATAAGAGACAGTTCTCTACCCCCAAGCCCTAGAGGACCCCACTCAAAGGCATCCGTGAGAAGATAGGAGGGACGTTAAAGTCAAGGGTTCTGCTAACAGTGGTTCCCTTAGAAAGCAAACAGCTGGTGACTGCCTGAGTCTCGGTCTACATCCCACTAAGTTTTAGCCAACAGAGGTATATGCCTGCAGCCCCAAATGGACTGCAAGTTCAACAGTCTTGCACCAATGGGTGCCTCATTCCATACCAGGAACGTAGTGAGCATGGTGGGTGGTCCTGAGCTGGGACAGTGGCTGAGCCCTTGGGGTGTCCTTCCATCATATAGCTCTTCCCAGGTCAGGGCTGCCTGCCACTCAAAGCTGCTGCAGGAGGCTCCAAGGAGCTTTGGTGCAAGGAAGCACCCGTTTGCTGATTCACGCCTCCTCCACTGCACAAATATCCGTGAAGCTCACCCCAGTGATTAAATCCTCTGGACAAAGGGAAAGGACTTTACTGCGCTCTTTATTAGTTATTGGATTTTCCATTCCTCAATGTGGGGGTGGAGAAGAAGATGCAATAAAGGCAAACAGTTTGAAATTGATTGTTCGCTTCTCTCCAGGGTAATTTCCTGGCAACTGACAAAATACACAGACTATGAGAAGCAGTCATGAACTCATTGTAAAACTGTTTTTGTATTTTTAGATTTAAAAAATTCTCTTAAGCCCCAATTTCCTTATTTTTAAAATGAGAATAATAATCCTAATCTCATCAGGCATCTGCTAGCAGGTTCACCACCATGTGGCGGTGGAAAACAGAGACGGCAGAGCACTAGGGGACATCTCATAACGACTAGGATGTGGAAGGTGCCTGCTGGCACCTAGCAGTGGACAAACTGTGGCAGCCCTGACTCTCAGAGAGTCAAGGGGGTGACAGCTGTGGACATGCATTGCAAACTGTGAAAGGCTACCATAGTCCTCATAGCCCTGGACATCTGAAGGAAGGCCTGGATTCCAACAGTGATGTCGTGCCTCCAGCCAACAGCATGGCAGAGTTAGGAGCAGCTTGAATTGAAGTATCCACCGCACCAAAAAAGAACTTTACTGCTGCAAATGGATCATCTTACAAGCTGTTCGAATTGCAGAGGGAGGTGGAGTAGACATTGCAGAGAAATGGGTCAGATACCAACAGTGGCAGAAATACGTCCAGGGTTTATGCCACACACTCTTCTAAGCATGCTACACACATTGTCCTAAGGAGTCCCGGGTCTTACTCCCTCAGCTCTCTCCTGTGGCTGTATGCTCATCCTTGTTAGCTCTGAAATCACCTGACTCCTTCCCAGGTCTAATTTTTGGACTGTTTCTCTCTGGCTCATCTGCATGTCTTTGTCCCTCACTTCCTCTAGTACTCTCTAAGATCTGTCATCTCAATTTCATGACCCCTGTCAGGACCTGAGATCTTTTGGTCTTTCCCCTCGCTCAGTTCTTCTTCCCGTCTGCACCCAGTTTGGACCCTAGGGTTGGTTCAGTGTGTCATATTTCCTTTTCTCTCCACTGGATCCTCCTACTGGGGTTGAGGGGAAACAGGGCCCTTGTCTCTCTTTCTCATAACCCCATGCTGTGATTGATGGGGGGCAGGTATGTCAACCCACCTGAACTGTACCTGGAGAAAAATACACAAGCCTCTGACCAGTTTCCCTTGAACTTCAGGTTCACAAATTATCAACTCCTGTCCAGCAGTCTGTGCTGCCTTGCAATGCCTCCCCTTTTCCAAGTCCACTCACTCTCCTTCACTGCTTAAAAACCATTCTGTACCTTGCCCTCTTTCCTCACACCTCTCACAATCCTCCCTTCCCCATTTTTGCCTGATTACTCTGCTTCTTCATTCACTGAAGAAGGAAAAGCCATCGGAATAGGCAGTCTGCAAGCTCCTCTCACAGGTGCCAGCCTGCCTGTATTTCCTTCCAGGGATACAGACAGACACACAGTCTGAGCATTTCCTGAGGCTCAACTTAAAATGTAGGTCAAGTTTGCCACTCCTGCACTTAAAATTATTTAATGGCTTTTAAAAATCCAAAATCCTTGATCATAATTCGCCATCCTTCATACTCCTCACCACCTCCGTGGACTCCCTGCCCTGGCTCCCTCTGTGGGTCCCCGTGGACGGCTGCCATTCCTGGAACTCTGTTGCACACACCTGCCTGGTACCTTTGCACTTGCTCATCTCCCTGACACCCCCAGACACCCCCCTATACTTGCTCTAGGTCATTTTCAAGGCTAACTTATCACAAAGGCCTTTCCTGTCCACTGGACTCCACACCATGCCTGGTGTTCTCCACCCCCACTTTCCACCTGGATTTTCTCCATAGCACGTGGCTTTTGCTGTCACTGTTGTCATCTCCTCATATTTGGATGGAAACTGCTTGACAACTGGACTTTGTCTCTTTTTTCCGCTACTGTTGACACTGGTAGGTGCTTGAGTAATATTTTTGAACTAATATAACTAGTCTGGTTTGCAGATTTGGCTTTCCCAGAAGAGTGTTCCAATACAGAGTGCTGCTCCTAAAAATAAAATCTAAAACCCACAGACGCTATTACTTGGACAAATTCAGTCCACCATTTCAAAACATTTTGAAATAATAGCTCTATTTTCGGCATCCTGGGCTCTAAACTAGGCAGTGACAGGACTCCATTCTAAACAGAGGCCCTGATTCCAGGAGTAAGCCATTGTTTCTCTCCCTTTCCCCATTTCAGCTTCTGAATGATTGTTTTCTACAGTACAATCTCAACGTTCCCACAATGGAGCTGAGACACAACGATAAGGGCTTCCCCATGCTTGTCAATGTGACAAGATTACGAGGCCGTATTTCTTGCATCAGGACTGGACCCACAGAATGGGTGGCCTGAAATGAATGATCCTGGGGCCGGTGCCTATTTATGAAGCACTTTGAGCACAGTCTCTCTCTTTCTCTGATTATTTTGAAACCAGACTGACTGTCCTTGGTTGATTCATCCTGCCAAAGCCAAGGGAAAGCTGTTCTAAGATGATAAAACATCTAGAAGGAAGCATTAGCTAGTTTTGGAACCTCATTTTTTTTTCCTCAAATGCTCCTGATTTTCTAATTCATTCATTCCAGCACACTAGAATGTCAACTGCACTAAAACAGAAACTTAATGGGTCTTGATCACGGCTGATTTGCAAGTTCTTTAAATAGTGCACGGCAGAGTCAGAACTCAGAAATCAGTTTGTTGGATGACAAATAGATACAGATATAGATACAGATTCTACAAATATTTATTAGCTGTCATGGGTCATACTGGGAATCTGAAAAGACAGAATCCAGTTTTCAGGTTGAAGACACCAAGAATTTAGGCTCCGTGATGGTTAGAGACTAAACAAATCTTACCCTTGGGCTCTCAGTTTAATGCAAGGTGAAGGCACACGTGCATCATACAAAGTGGAATGAAACAATAGCAACATAGGAACAGAAAGGAAAGGAAAATTAAGACTAAAGTGGGTGGTCAGAGAAAGAATTTGCAAAAATGAGTTGAAGGTGGGACTTCAAAGACAAGGAAGAATTCTCCAGCCGGTGCTGCAGGCAGAGGGAACAGTGAGACGAATCAGATAGTCTTTCTCTTACCCGTTCTTCCAAAAGAACAAGCTGAATGTCACGGGCACTCTCTGCAGCATAGAAGCAGGGGTTTTTTGGTTCTCATTTTTGTTTTAAGTATCTAATTCATTGTGGACTGATACTTTTGGTAAATATAGTAAAAATGTAAAGACAATGTCAACTAGATACGTGCTCTCAATTTCTGGGACCTCATTGGGACCAGGATAACTCAGAGAGGCACTGATAACATCCCAGAAGAAGTGGGGCAGCATACCTGTGTCATTTGGAAGCATGGGGACTTCTGTTAGATTGCAAAGGTGAGCGTGAGGACGGGCCATGCTCAGCAACGTAGACCTGGAAGCTGAGCTGTAAGGGGCAACTTGGAAGCCTTTTCTCTTGTAGTTCTAACAGTGAATTCTATGGAGAATGTGGGGCCATTCTCCATAGAATTCATCCCAACTAGGGATGAGGTGAGAACTCTAACACTGACATTCTCTTGATTCCATCTTCTCCAATAATTTGTTTTAAGAAATTAAGGAGATGTGTTGGGCTTTGAGCCACACCACTTTCAGAACAGCTACTGCCAGGAGTCCTGTGAGGGAGGAATAAGCAATGTTTCCAGGTTAGGGACCTTGAGGGTCTTCCAAGGGGGTTTTACTATGTAAGTATTATGCCCTGCACAGTAGAATCACTATTTTCAATGTTATTATTATCTTTAAATACATTTTCCAATTATTCAAATTTAACCCTGTATTTCAGTTAAATGAGATAAACCTGCCATGACTTCAGAAGCAAAAGCATACATTGGTTACTGTGCTCTACTAGTTATTTTATAAATCCACATTTCCTAAGACTGCATTTTGCAATCACATTTCCTAAGATCTAACAGGGAGAGACTCCATTAGCAGGGGTCTCAAAGGAAAGAACGCTTTCCCTTCAGAACTCAGATGGAACTAACAGGAACAAATCAAGGAGAAAACTCTGTGAACTCTTTGATTCAACATTGCACCAAAGTCCGAGTCAGGCCCAAACTCAACAGAAGAAATGAGAGTATAAAAATTAGAGGGAAGAGAGACAAAGCGTTATTTGTAGGTAATAAGATTTTCGAGGTTGAAAATGCAAGATGATCTATGAATTCATTATTAGAATCACTTAGAGACTTTAGGAAGTTTGCTGGATACAAAATAAGCATAAAATTAGTTATATTCTTATGTGCCAATAACAAATGTGTAGAAACTGTAATTTTTTTAAAAAACATGCTTTAAAAATGACAACAACCACAAAGAAAAACCCTGAGAATCTAGGAATAAATTTAACAAAAAATATGCAAGATCCTGATGGATAAAATGTTATAAAATGTTATAAAAAAAAATGATGACAAGGGCTGGGGATGTAGCTCAATTGGTAGAGCGCCTGCCTCGCAAGCATAAGGCCCTGGGTTCAATCCCCAGCACCGCAAAAACAAAAACAAAAACAAAAACAAAAACAAAAACACGATGACAGATAATTAAAAGGGCTACATAATGTACTTAGAAAAGATGATTCAGTATTATAAATTTGCCCATTCTTCCCAAATATATGCAAGGATTCAATGTCCTTACAATAAAAATCCATACATGATCTTATGTAGAACTTGAAAAACTAACTCTAAAATGAACGGAAGAGTGAAGACTGATAACCAAGATATTCCTGAAGATCAAATTAGATGACTTGCCATACCAGGTAGCAAGGCTTGAAAAACAGTACTAGTTCAGGAATAAAACAAAAGGTCACAAGCTTGTTTCATGACAGTTAGAATTCCATACTGGTGGCCAAATGTTGGTCAAAAAGTTAGAATTATTTGAATAATAAAATAAATGAAATAGTATTGGATTATGTCCCACAGTGTTGAATAAATACTCATGATTCCATACTGACATAAACACATGGTTGAATAAATTAATAAATGAAGAGAGAAGGCAAATTGTCTATGCTGAAGAACTCCATACAAACCATGTAAGTAATAACCATAAACGGAGGAAAGCGTAACTTGTCTCTCCATAGTGTGTGTTGAGCCTAGAGGCTTCCTTCCAGGGCGCAGTTTGGAAACAGGAGAAAAATCCTTCACCACGAAGGAACCTGAAAACACTCACTCAGACAGGTGGTCAAAGTCAAGATCAGCAGCCATAAATCATGTTGATACCTAGTCAATATATCACACTCCAAAAATGGCAGTTTATCTCTGTGATCTTCCCACCAAGGACCTCTAACCCCAGTCATGAGAAAAACATCTGACAAATGCCAACAGAGGGCCAGCCTATAAATTAACTAAGGCACATTTCTGAGAAGTGTCAAGGTCTGCAAACTACCGCCTGCAGGCCAAATCCAGTCCGCCCTCTGCTTTGTAAATAAGATTTTACTGGAGTACAGGCAAACTCATTCATTTGCATACTATCTGCGCTGCTTTGCGGTGGCACAGCCCAGTAGACGTGACAGAGACTGTGTCCTGCAAAGCCAAGAACTATTTATTACCTGGTTTTTACAGAAAAATTTCATTGACCCCTTTCATCTTCAAAGCCATCAAGGACATGCTTCAATTTTTCCACTCCTCCTTATGCCTTATCTCTCTGACTCCAGCCTGAGAAAACTTGCTTTTAAAGGTTCATGTGATTGACTGGGCTGCATGAATAACCCAGAATAACCTCCCTTTTTAAATGCCTGCAACCTTAATTACACGTGCTAAATTACTTTTGCTGTGTAACAAAACATATTCATAGACTGCAGAGATTTTGGAGGGTACCTTTACCTACCCCATAAGCTTAGTGGGGGAAAGTATTTTACATGGAGAAAGGTGACAGGGACACCACACAGGGGTCACTACTGCCATGCTGCAACCTCTGGAAAACATGACTAATCAATCCAGATTCTTTTTTCTTTAATCCCAAGCACCCTGGAATTCTTTATTCCATTAATAAGTACCAATGAATTAGCTTTGGTCTAGGAAATGAAACATGATTTCCACTTAGGGCTCACCACAGGTTAGGACAAAGCCACAGAGCTAGCATTTGAGAAATGTCATCTTTTGTCATCTATGTGGCAAGGTGCAGATCCTATAACATTTCTAAATTTCCTCCCATGAACAATGAAGACGTGCTGTTTGCCTCAATCTTCTTTACAGAACTGTGTGGGAATCGTGAAGAGGAAACAGTAAAGACTGTGTCTGGAGGCCTGTGACCCCCCCATGGATTGCAACATATTCTTCACATTCACTGTTGATTGGAATCCTTACACCAGCCTTGTAGGACAGGTATTGCTCTGACCATTTAATAAGGATGAGGGTCATGTCCTGGAGCTCACAGACCAAATGTTCTTTCTGATACGGCAGGGAGGGGATGAACAGAATTTCACCGGATTAGACAAAGGGGAATGAAGGGAAGGGAGGGGGCATGGGAATAGGAAAGACAGTGGAATGAATCGGACATAACTTTCCTCTCCTTGATATGAATACACAACCAGTGTAACTCCACATCATGTACAACCACAAAAATGGGATCCTAACTAGAAGAAATTCTACTCCACATATGTGCAATATGTTAAAATACACTCTACTGTCATGTATTTCTAAAAAGAACAAATTTTTAAAATGAAATAAAAAAAGATGTTTAGGAATTTGTTGAAAGCGACACAGCTAGTCAAAGGCACAGCAAGGACTTAATCTCTCACTTAAAGGTGGACCCTTTTCCTGCACATGTCTACTCTGATTATTCTTCACATGTCCAAGAGATGACAAAAAGCCAAGTGCCCTGCACCCTCGCCCAGTGTCCAGTGAGGGATAGACCTGCTGGATTTGCCCTCCAGCCCCACCATGTTCCCAGTATCTTAGAACCAGCTTCCTAGAAACCAGTGATGGCTCTTCAGTGTCTTTAGTCTTACATCCACCAAGGACGCAGAAACTCAGTTTAAATGGTCTAGTCTCAGTTCACTATCAGTGTCAGGTTCTCTGCCATTACCCTCCTGTCCACCTTCTAAATTTCATTTAGTTAGATGTTCCTGGTCGTCCTTCTTTATTCCATCCCCATCAGCCCACTTTCCTCCCCTTAGCATTTCTTACTCATCTCCTGATCAGTTAACTGTCCAGCTCAATCCTACAAACTCTTTCTCATATCGATTAAAATTCATTGCTACTCCTGCCATCAGCACATCATGACATACTGACTCTTCATGCCCTTTTCTGGAGTCTAATTCCTCTGACAACCCTTACTAAGCCAGTTTTATAGATGAGGACACTGAAGTGCAATCACAACAAAGTAACTAGTCCCAGGTCACACAGTTAATAAATTGCTGAACCATAATTTAAGGTCAGGAGTTCTCAGCTCAGACCTTTTTAAATAAAGCTTATCCTACAAACTCTGATGTCTTTTTTCATTGTTGGAAAGATTCAAATGAAGCCAACAGTCCCTGGATGAGTGCTGGATGTGGAGAGTGATCTCTGGAAGGTTAGAGATTCCATAGAACCTAGTAGCACAAATGGGCAAGGTCTGTTTAATCCCCTGGCCCTACTCTTCCTTCTCAGCCTTCTCTCAGACACCATGTTGTTCACTGGTCAAGGGAAGGTCTCTAGAACCCAATTAAACCAAGCTACCGATCCTTATTCTGCCATTTAGTAATTTCCAACAAGGTTATTAATTTCTCAATGTCCCAGAGTCCTCATCATTAAGATTAAAATGAAAGTACACATACCTCACAGCCCTGGTTCTCAAAGTGTGGTCCCCAGTCGCCAGCAGCAGGAGCAACTGCAACACTTGAAAACTTGTTAGAAATGCAAACTCTCAGGCCCCAACCCAGACCTTCTGAATCAGAAACTCTGGGTCTGGGTCCCAACGTTCTATAGTCACAAGCCCTGACGTGATTGTCATACACATTAAGGGCTGAGAACCATTGCCTTACAGGTTTATTTTGAGCATTCAATGAGGTTGTGTCTAAAATGCCAAGCCTGGCACCTGAATTCAGAAACACTGAGAGATCATGGTACTTCTGATTCCTTTAAGAACAGGAGGAACGGAGAATTGATGAGTCACTAACATTTTGGTGCGAAAAAATTTGAAAGTATTTCCTAGGATATATTTGTACCTACAAAACAGTGTGATTCAGTGGACTTTTTTTTAAAACACTAATGGCAAATTTGGGGCTCAAAGGAATGAACGTTTTCCTCAAGGTTACCTAATGAGAGAGGCAGAAATAGAACCCAAACTTCTGACAGCACTTGGCTCATTTTCCAGCCCCCACACTCCTATTGAGCAGTAAGCAGCAGCGCACCACTGGGAGAACCTAATGAAGAGTTTGTCAAGGCCTTTGCACTGGCTGGGCTGTGCCTGGTGACTGAGGCTGGCTGTGTGCTGAGACTCTGAAGTCTCCTGCCCGGGGAACTGACTAATTGTTCTGCCCTACTTGCTGATGAAGGCAAAAAGATGTGACCCTGCTCTGCAAGAAGGCATTCATCTCTCATTCCTGCTAAAAATAAGAGAATCATTGTAACCCGCACTCACACAAAGCCTGCTTTAAACCAATCTAAATAGGTCACTCATGATACCGTGTTTACCCCATTAGCCGTCTAGTGTTTTAGGGCAACAGGGAATAAAATACTCTCAGGTAAAGTCATCCTGGTCTGTTCTTAGCCTGCACTGACTAAATGTCCTCATGTGGTTACACTGTGGCTAAAAGAACTCAAGGTCACAGCACATGTGCGGTGACAGAGTAGCCAGCCTCACAGTCACTGTAGATGCCACAAGAGGGGCCGCAGGAGTCAGAGCAACACTTAAGGGGAGGAACCTCAGAAAGGTAAGACCTGAGCTTTGAAGTTCTGCATGGAATTTTATTTAGGGAGGTGGCCCCTTTAACAGCAAAACTTCCAAGTCTGGTGAGTAGAACAAGCCCTAGTTTATAAATTCCAATTCTTGATTTTTTTTATTTTTTAAGATGCAATTTAATTTCTAAAAGCATAGTCCAGACATTTCCTTACATGCTGTCCAAGGGTGACAGATCAGAGGAGACACTCTCCCTGCATCTGGCAGCCCTGAGAAGCACTGAGGGGAGGGAAGGTACTATCAGGTGAACAGAAAGCTCCCCCATCAACAGGGTCCTTCTGCCCAGGGCTTCCCTGCCTCCTCTTAGACACAGGCTCTGAGAGCTGGAGGAGAGGTTTCTTGTTGAAAAAAGCTGCTTCCTCTTCATTTTCCAAATTACCAGTGTGCTCATGTACAGGGGAGGTTGGCAAGACCTGCCTCAAACCTTCAGCCCATGAACTCGGTTCCTTTGCTTTTTTTAGTTCATCTTATTTATTTATTTTTGGTTTTTATTTTTTTGCTCTTTGACTTTTCTTTTTAATTGGTGCATTATAATTATACATCATGGTGGGATTCATTGCTGCATTTTCCTACATGCATACAGTATAGTGACATGATTTGATCAATTTCATTCCCAAGAACCTTCTCTTTCCCTCCCCTCCTCTTTCCCTCAGGTCCCTTTCCTACACTCCACAGTCTCCCCACCCTTTTTCATTCTAACTCCCACATATGATAGAAAACAGAGGACCCTGAACTGTCTGAGCTTGGCTTATTTCACTTAATGTAGTGCTCTCATATTCCATCCATTTTCCTTCAAATGACCTCATTCCATTCTTCTGTATGACTGAGGCAACCCCATCGTGTATATATGCCACATTCTTTATCCATTCATATATTGATGGACACCTAGGCTGGTTCCATGACGTGGCTACTGTGAACTATGCTGCTGTAAACATGGGTATGTTAACCCTTTAGGATAAATGCCAAAGAGTGGTTTAGCTGGGTCATGCGGTGGTTCTGTGGACTCCGTTCACCTCTGTCTTTTCATACTTCATGAGGGGTTTGAGGTCTTCATGCTTTACCACTCAGGCTAAAAGATGCTCCCACTGAGGCAGGAGGTTTTATCACTGAAGTGTGAGAGGACATTCAGCTGTCAGTTCCTCCTGCTGTTCTGTGGTTGTCCCCCCAAAAGACTGCTGTTTCCAGGCTAGAGCAGGTGAGCAGAATGTCTTCCCTCTTCTCTGTGAATAAAGGACAGAAGTCAGAAAACTAGGTGGCTGCAGAAAGGGACCAAGCTAGCACAAATGCCATGAGTAGCTGCAGCTTGCAACCCACCATACTCCCTGCCACCAGTACCCCTGCTCAGCCATATTGGCTAAGACTCTCTGGCCAAACCAGGGAGATCCTGTCCACCCAGGAAAGCCTTCACTTCCTCTCACTTGGGTAGGATGCCAGCTGTTGTCTCTACTTCTTGTCTTGCCCACAGTTTCTGCCTTGGCAGCCCCCAGAGTCTTCCTGCCTGAGTATGTGGCCATCAGCAGCACTCAGCTCTTCCTTGGCCAGACCTGCCCAGTGGCACCCCTGCTTTACCAACAGGACCTTTCACCAAAGAGCCAGTCCACATGCTTTCTCCAGCTCTGGAATTCCTGAGTAGGAAGGTTCAAAGGTGCATTGCTTCCAATTTCACTTATGTTCTGATTCAGTGCAGGAAGAGCTGAGTCAGGAGTCTGATCCAGGCCAGTTTTGTGACATGATGCAAGTCACATACCTCCTTCAGACTTCAATTTTCCCTCTAGAACATGGGAAAATTAGTAATAAATGTCCTCCCTACAGGGCTGTTGCAGAGATCAATAAGAGAATATATGTGAAAACGTCTACCTATGTCAGGCACAGGCTAAGAGCAGTTTTGCTTGGTATAATCATATCCGTTTCCTAGTCTGTTAGGGGAAGAGCCTTAATTCTGCAAGCAATGTACTTTTGACAAATATTGCCTTGGAAAGCTTAGCCCTCAGTTGCAATTTAGGTCCTGGCACCTTCTCTTTGAGAAGTAATATTAAATGCTGTGGTTCAAACAGGTCCTTTGAAGAATGCCTACTGAGATCACTGCCTGGGGCCATAGAACAGGAAGTAGGTCAAGGGCCAGAATTTGCATGCACATTTAGCTGGCCCATCCCACCATGCCAGAATCTCCAAGTGTGACTAAGAATCATCAGCACCAGAGTCACCTGGGAAGCTTGTTTTAAAAAGAATTTTAACTACATATACACATACATACACATTTATATTCATATCCCCAAAACAACTAAAAGCAGGGTCTGGAAGAGGCACAAATGTAGTTCCCGACTCAAGATGCTTTGACTTACAATTTTTCAACTTGAATATGGTGTGAGAGCTACCCATAAATCCATTACATGCTCACTTTCTGTACAGGATTCATTAACTTGCATGAGATATTCAACCTGTTATTATAAAATAGACTTTGTGTTCCATGATGCTGTCTGACTGTCTAAATGTGAGAATTCCAAGCATGGTAAAAGTAGGCTAGACTAAGCTATGATGTTTGTTAGGTTGTGTATTTAATGGATTTTCTACTTGCAATATTTTCAGTTTATGGGTTTATTGAGTTGTAGATAAGAAGCATCTGCACAACCATGTTCATAGCAGTGTTATTCACAATAGGCAAAGATGGAAGCAACTCAAGCACCACTGATAGGTGAAAGGATAAACAAAATGTGGATTATACATAGAAGGTAATATTATTCAGCTTCTAAAAGAAAGGAAATGCTATAGTAGCAGTGATCCTTGAAGACAATATGCAGTGAAATAAACAAAAGGGCAAATAATGTCAACTGCACTTACATGAGGTGGTACCTAGACTACTCGAATTTATAGATGTAGAAATAGAATGAAATTGAACAAATCATGTTTTGTGCATGTAAGAATATATAAGGTCACTATTATGTACAATTATGACACACCAATTAAAAATGAGCTTAAGAAAATAAAACAGAAGTTTAAAAAGAAAGAAAATAAAGTGGTGGTGGCCAGGAGTTGGGGAGAAGAGGGATGGGAAGTTCGTGTTCAATAAAGGTGCAGTTCTGCAAGATTAAAAGAATTCTGAAGAAGGAATAGTGGTAGTGGTTATGTAACAATGTGAATGTACTTCATACCACAAAATTGCACTCTTAAATGTGGTTACGATAGTAAATTTTACTCTTTGTGCATTACACTACAATTTAAAATAATTACAATTTTTTTAAAAACAAAAGTAAATGAAGATTGCTCAACCCACCGTGGATGATCAAAGGTAGAATTTCTCAGCAGACTCAGGACTGTTTTGACAAGTTCTGCATGTGACTCTGCTGCACTCTGAAATGTGAGGCTGCTGTTCTACAATATGTCTTGTAAATATCACCTGGAAAGCAGGGACTCACATTCTGATGCATGGGCCCGGTCACACAAACAGTTTTCACAAATGTTAAAAGGAAGATACTGTTGTTTTCATGCTAACCAGAATGACGTGACCCACTTTTCTTCTGCTTGGATTTGGTAAATGGCAAGGTGCCTTTCAGCCCTAAAACTTGGCAGTTCCCTGATACGTCTAACATCTTCTGGGCACACAGGCTGGCTCTCTCCCCATTTTGGAACAGAGTCATTGCCTGGGGTTAATGAGGTCCTGTCTGTCTCTTTGTACTAATTAAAACCCCCTTGCCAAATAAGCACTCAGGAAGAGAGAAGCCTGGGACTGCTCTGGGAGAAAGGGAGCCTGCAGTAGTCTACTCCAGGTTGCCACCCACACAGCTGCCTCTGTTCTCTTCACTCAGCCCTGCCACCCAATCTGCCAACCTCACCTTCACTGGTGTCCTCGGAACTCTGGCTGTAGAAATGAGAAGGGGATGGAGATAGTAGGCAGAAGTGCATATGAGGTGACCAATAAAGACACTTCTCAGAGGTCCAGATGAGGTGAGAGTGCCTTGAATGGGAATTTGGCTGGTGGAAAGAAGGAGAAATCAGTGGATGTTTTTGTCAGATTTCCATCATGGTGACAAATGCCTAATAAAGTACATTTAAAAGGGGTAAAGATTTATTCTGGCTCTTGGTTTTAGAGGTTTCAGTCCTCTAGCTTGATCCTGTTGCCTTTGTCTCCATGGTGAGAAAGTACACCATCATGGCAGAAGCAGGAGGCAGGGAAAGGCTGCTTCTGACTCAGAAGCAAAGATAGAGGAAGGAATTGGAGTTCCAATATTCCCTTCAAGATTGTTATGGTTTAGGTATGAGGTATTCCCCAAAAGATCATGTCTGACACAATGTAAAAATTTTCAGAAGTGAAATGATTAGATTATGAGAGGTGTGACCTAATCAGTGGATTAATCCACTTAGAGCTAAACTGGGCACTAACTGTAGACAGGTAGTGTGGCTGGAGGAAGTAGGTCAGTGGGAGTGCCACTTTGGGATTTATATTTTGTCCCTGGTGAACAGAGCTTTCTCTCTTTGCTTCCTGCTTGCCATATTCTGAGCCTCCTTTCTCTGCCATACCCTTCTGCCATAATGTCCTACCTCATCTTGGACTCAGAGCTACAGAGTTGGCCAACCATGGACTGAACCTCTGAAATCATGAGCTAAAATAAATTTCCTCCTATGTGTGTTCTTGTCGGGTATATTTGTCACAGCAATGCAAAGCTGACTAAAACAAATTGCTACTGAAAGGTGGGGCAATTGTGACCAACCTGACCATGTGCTTCAGAAGTCTTTGGAACTGGTTGGTAGGGGAAGCAATTTGAAAAGAAAAAAATGGAGATGCAAGTTGAAAAAGCTTTAAAATGTGGTAAGTGGAGCTTAATAAGTGATTCTGGTGGGAATTGAGAAGGCCAGAATGCCAATGGGATGTGGATAGTAAAGACTGAGATCATGAGGTTTCAGAGGAGTAGGACTCTATTGGAAATTGGACTAGCGGCCATTCATGTTATATTCTGGCAAAGAAGTTGTCTATGTTTTGTCCATGTTCTGAGACTTCTATGAGGCTGAATTTAAACGTGATGGACTAACTAAGCTTTCTGAGGAAATTTTAAGGAAGCACAGCCTTAAAATTCAGGCAGTGGCATGGATACTGCTGGCAGCTTCTCACCAGGTTTACTGTGATAATCAGGAGTGGAAAGCAGAGCAGAAAGATTTGAAAACCTTGAAGTGTGACCAGAAAATTGAGTAAAACTAAGGCTAAAGGAGTTGTGGTTGTTAAAGAGATTATAGCCACTAAAGGGACACTAAATGCTTTGCTGAGAAACAACAGGGAAGAAGACTTGAGGGTTTCTCAGGAGTTGGTAAGAGCACACTCATCTCAAGCTAAATAGTATAAAAGTAAAAATTCCTTTAAGAAGAGACCACTGGGACACCCGGATTGCATGGCGGGGTGGGACAAGGGGTGGAGCTAGGAAGTTATTTTACTCTTCTCAGCTGCCAAGTGCTCAGAGGCTGCTGCAGCCATGGTCCCAGGAGGCTTGACTAATGTTTCAGATGGCAGTAGACCTTGGCATCAAGCCCATAGTGCTGGTTCCTCAGAAATGCAGGGTCCAGGAGTCAGGGGTCATGGAAACTTCCACTGAGATTTCCAAGGAAGGCCTGGGAGGCTAGGCAAGTGCAGCAGGATTAGAGTCCCTGTGCACTGCCCCTTCATGGCAAATGCATGAAAAAGAGAGCGAAAAGCCAAAGATGCAGTGGAGACCCATGAGATTTAGAGATGCCAGCAATAAGGAATGTCAGCAGAGGAAAGCAGCAGGAATAGAGCACAGACGAACCAAGAGGGAGGTCACATGAACTGCATCCAGTGAGGTCACAGCAGTAGAGCCACACGAGCCCTTTGGAGAGGACATTATGATGCCATGTACCCCAGAGACTGGACTTGGAGCTGTAAGACTTGCCTGTCCAGCTGGATTTTGTTTTGTTTTGGTTCTATCCCCTCTTCCTATGCTCCTATTTCTCCCTTGTGTAATGAAAATGGTTTATACTGAATATTTGTGAAATTTGATCTTTCCAGGGGAAAACATCCATGAATTTGCTTGAGTCTTAAAGATTTTAGACAGACTTTTGGGAAATTCTGGAACTGTTAAGGCTATGGAGACTTTTGGAAATGGATTAAATGTACTTTGAATTGTGAAATGGGCATAAGTTTTGGAGGACCAAGGATGGAATGTATGACTTAGATACAAGGTATCCTTCAAAATCTCCTGTGTGAGACAGTACAAGAATTGAAATGATTAGAAGTGAAATGATTAGATTTTGAGACATGTAACTTAATCGATGAATTAATCCACTCCTGGACTACCTGGGTAGTAACTGTAGACAGTCGAATGAGCTTCCAAGGGACTCCTCAGATCCAAACCATAACAAAAAGATTAACTAAAGGAGAAAAAGCTGGAGAATATGCATGTTCTCTATAATCAAGAGAAAGTTTTACAAAAATGTAAGGGTTTCGGCTACAGAACAGAAGTGGAGGCATTGATTCTGGAGTGTAGAAGGGAAATTTTTATTATAACGGGAATACCGGGGGAAGGACGGAACCCAAGCAGGTGGATTTTCCAACTTGATAGAAGGAAATTAGTAGTTTCCTTCACAATGATTTCAATTTCATTTGTGAAGTAGAAGGCAAGGTTTTTGGAGTGAGAAAGGAAAGTAAAGGTTTGAGAAAGTTACATCTATAGGTCAGATGAGCTAAAAAGAAGTTTATCAAAGGCTAACAAGGATTTGTAAAAGAAAGGAAACAAGGAATGAGACAGGGAGCCAAAGAAGGGAGAGAGAATTGAAAAATAAAAACTGACATCGTTTTTGTCCTGCATGTTCACCAGTGGCGATTCTGTGATAAAATTTTGAAGAACAGTTCATGGTGTCACAAAGGAGAGTTAGATCCAAAGACCATAATGTACAGTAGTGGAAGGGGCCTTGGAGATTTCCTAGTCCAATATCCTTGTTGCATAGGCAGGAAAATACACACACAGATTTGTGATGACCCACAGATTGTGGGCTGCAGAATCAGGATTAATAAGACTGTCTCCAGTCCTCAAACCCCACTCTAGGACCCCAGAAACTAAGGGGCTATAAAGGTCACCAACAGCTTACCGAAGTGAATGTTGACAGGGAAACCTGCTGGTCAGTTCCCAGGCTCAGCTCTGGTCCTTCCTAGGGGGCTTCTCCCTGCATTCAGGCAGAAATTGATAAAAGCCACTTCTGATTTTCTCAGCAGAAGGTCTTCCCTCTCTGTTGAGTTCAACAAGTTTCTACAGTGACTTAAAGGAATTTCAGAAACCCACAGTATCAGGACCACAGAGCTCCTTTCCTTTAATGGGTTTAACACCGTGATGATAGACTAGTAGCTGTTAACTAGCCTGGAAGCTCAAGTTCTCTTCTTTATTTCTTCACTCCTTTGTTGGGTGATGTCAGCCAATCCAGGCTTTTCTATGCTAATATATTACCATCTCTGGCTGCAAACAATACTCTGTGCTTCTAGTCCACCTCAAAGGAATTATTTCAGAGTTGTGCTTGCTAGTATTAGTGTGAATAGAAAAGTCCTCCAACCACCATGCTTTGATATTTCCATGCATCATATCTCTTACTCCACATCACAAAATCTCTAAGCTCATTTTACAGATGGAAGAATTAAACAAGGTGACACATGGATCAGGAGCACCAAGACGGCTCTGTAGTACCCCTGAGGATGCTTATAATTAAAAAAAGGTGTTTCAAACTAGGCCATACAACAGGTTTTATTATTTCACATAATGATGCGAAGTCACTTTGGAACAAAATAAAACATAAAATTGTGTTCCCAGGCTTTTCAGGATTTCCATTTCCTTTTCATTTAGCATAATTGCAGCAACCCAGGCTCCTATCAATCACCATGGAACATAGTGTCTCAATAGCCACAATGTCTGACTATAAATGCAGCCTGTCCAAGAACCAAGATCTCATCTTTGTCTCAGAGAAGCTCTCAGACAAAGGTCAAACCATGATCATTGTTACCAGAGCCTAATGGGAATTCCATCTCTCTGAGAGGATGGAAAATTCTGCTACCTTCTATATAA
This sequence comes from Glaucomys volans, assembly GCA_020662805.1. Classification (NCBI taxonomy): domain Eukaryota; kingdom Metazoa; phylum Chordata; class Mammalia; order Rodentia; family Sciuridae; genus Glaucomys; species Glaucomys volans. Next base: position 926,226 of record JAJEJO010000418.1, read on the forward strand.
TGATAACAACAGCCACAATGATTGATCTTGGGAATGGAAGACCTAGAATATGGGACCAAAAAAAAAAACAATGATAAACTGATATATTATTAAAATGCCTATGGGGAAGCTCCTTTGGCAACTACAAATACAGTATCCAGGACCAGTGTGAGATAAGAATCAGTGTTAATTAATTTTACATGGCTTTTCCTATTGACAAAACCAAGGACTGAAGAAACTGGGAGCCTGGTTCAAATGTATGCAGTGGAAAGAACCATTTAGAAGGTAGAACTCTGGGAATGCTCAACTAGCTACCCTGGTCAGTGAGCTCAGAAATGCTTTTTAGTTCCATGATCCCTTTACAATTAAGTGTAATAAGCATGAAGAGCAGAGGTGCTTTTAAGAGACTGAGATTTAACCTTGACTTTCCAATTCCTTGGTTGGGCAACTTGAGCAAGTCCCTTGACATTCAAAAGCACTGGTCTGTATTTATGGAAGATATTCATAGTGACCACTATGCTATGATATTTGACTCTCCAAAACACTTCTCTGAAGTTCTCTTCATTCATCATCCAGATATTTACGTGGTGCACCCTGGCTTCGCTAACTAATTTTCTGATCCCATAATGCCTGTAGGAATGTCTGCAAGCATGGGGGAATGATCAGTGACCCATCACAACACTGCCTATTTGTCCAGGTCATGCACCCGAGTGAAGGAAGGACAAGGCTCCATCTCTGGGCTCTGGGAGTTTCCAGCAGTGTTCAATATATGATATGGACATGCCCACAGAAAGTTAAACACTACACAGAGCCATCTGCACTTCATGTCCTGTAAATGGCACATGTACTGGTGTTCAGAAAGATAAAAGGAAGAAAACACTTCCTAAAAAGGAAAGCAAGCCTTGAAAGGAAGAGATAACTCAAATTATTTTCTACTTTCTTAGACTGGGAGATAAAATAAAATAATGGAGAGACTATTTGTACCTCCAGCCCAGAACCCAGGAGATGGGAGGAGCCAATTTCCCTAAATGACATCTATGTTTACTGAATGTCTAAAAACCATGCCAAGCCTCCTCTATCGCTAAAGAGGGATGGTGACACATGAACTGCTGGATAAGAAAGAGCCCTCTTCTGTCCCAATATATATTCACCTTCCCACCCTCCAGAAATCACATCCAAAGAGCTTGTTTGGACACAGGTCAGTACTTCTTCCATGGACCAACCTCTGAGCCCTGGGAACACACTCACCAGCAAATCAAGGGTTTCCAGTGCCAAGAAGTCCATTCAGGTCAATGCAGTAGAAATTTCTTAAGCACTTATATTTAGCAAGTGCTTGATGGGTGGAAAGATATTAAGACATAATTTTTGCTCTTAAGAAGCTCATAGACCTGTGATATGAGTCAAAAAAGTCCACCTAAAAGTATTTTTTTTAAAAAGATATCATGTAAGAGAAGAAGGACGTGCTGTTGAAACTCAGTGAGGGACACAACTGCTTCATGAAGACAGATCAGGAGAGATTTCTTGTAGAAGTGGAGGTGGTATCTGTTTCTGTTTCCTTGACTATAGAATGGAGGTAATGGTAACACCAAGCTCACAGCATCATTATAAGCCCCAAATAAAAGTGCATGTTAAAAACTAAGGAGCAAATCACTTGTTTGCTACATTTTGCTCCTGAGATGACTTTGAAGGATTGGGAGCATCTTATAAATGGAAATGAGGGATGGAGAAGTACAGTTTATAATCAAACCAAAGACAATGTCTGACTTCACTCAGTCAATTATAACTAAGGAGAAAGGAATCAGAGATGGGAGGCAAGCAAGTGAAGAGCGTGCCCAGGAAACAGGAAGCATTCTATTGGAAGTGAAACAAAAATTTCACACAGAACAGTGGTAGATGAGGTATATAACTAATCTGGGGAGGACCTTGAACACCAGTCTGGATAGCTGGCACAAATTCATGATCCATATCCAAGCTTCCATTGTAAGTAAAAACTCAGTCATCCAGAAACTCTTAATCTGGCAAGTCGTGTAAGATGAACCAGTTCTGAGAATGGCATTAACTCTCAGCTGCTAGATTGTATGCACTCTTTAAAGCATCAAAATTGCAAGTTTGCAGCAGAGCAGGCTGTTATTGATGAGTGCTTTCTTTTGTGCTTTGTGTCTCCTGCACTGGACAAACATTGGCTGCATTTGTCAGAGAACCTTCACCTCAGCCTCCCTCAGCAGGATAGAGATCAGGCAGAGTAGGCAATTCAAGTGCCAGGGAAATGTTGAAAAGATAGATTTTAGTCCCAAGAGTAGAGATGTATAGCACTTAGGACCAAGTGCAAAACTCCCTTTCAGGCCAACTTTCCTCTGCTGGAGAAAAATAATACACAGGAGAAAAATTAGCTTCACAGCAGCCAAGAGAGGATAGTGACCAGGACAAAGAGAGTAAGCCCATGTTAGTGCTCTTCAGGGTAGAGAGTTCCAGAAAATCAGGAAGATCTATGGGAGTCAAAGAAGGGTGCACAGAAAGGGATGACAGACAGGTTAAGAGAGACCAGGGAGCTGAGAAATCTTAACCACCTAGTCCATGCATTCATTTATTCATGAATATTTGTTGATACCTGCTGTGTCCTGGGTACGATCCTGGACACTATGATAACAAACATGGCACATTCTTCGTCTTCATAGAACCTACATAGAAGTAGAAAGACATAAAATAAATGCAAAGAAAAAATAATTATATAATACAATGTCACACAATAAGTACTATAAAGGAAAATAATATTAGGTTAATAGAATGGAGACATACTGTTGATTGAGTGGTCAGCGTGTGCATGTTAGTTTACCAGGAATGCCATAACAAAATGCCACCTACTGGTGGCTTCAACAACAGAAATTTATTTTCTCACCATTCAGGAGGCTGGTTATCAACATGGAAGGCTTCCTCTAATGCCTTGCTCCATGCCTTGTGGAGAGATGGCTCTCACTCTGCTCTCACGTGGTCTTTTCTGTGTGTTCACATTCCTGGGGTCTTTTCTGTGTGTCCTCAATTTCCCCTGCATAGACCCACCCCAACAGCATAGTTTCAACTGATTACCTCTTTCAAGATGCTGTCTCCAAATACAGTCTCATTTGGAGCCACTGAGGGTTTGAACTTCAGCATATGAGCTCAAGAAAGGGGGAACATTGCAGCCTGTCCCAGGAGGTCCTTGTGATGAAGGGGCATTTGAACAGACACGTGGATGTCATGATGGTATAAGCCACACAGCTATCAGGCTAGAGAGAATAACTGGTACAAAGCATGCTCACCACCTTCTAGAAACAGCCATGAGTGGTGCATGGCTGGAAAAGTGAGGAAAGAGAATAGCAAGTGATGACAGTGGAGAGGAAGTCAGTCCAGATCCCACAGAGCTTAGAGGAGACACACTAAGTCAAGGTTTTGGAATGCAGGAGAAGAAAGAATTAGAGGACTTTAAGCAGGTCAGAGACATTTTGATTTGCATTCTAAAATAATTTTTCTGGCTTCCAAGAGGAAGGGTGAGTGAAAGCAGGGAGGCTATTGTGATCATTTAGGAAAAAGGATGGTGTCACGGACCAGGAATTAGAGTTAATGACATTTCTAACCTACTTAGACTCCCAGGCTCACAGATGGGTACAATCAATCGTGCCACAAGGTAGAATTGAGGCCAATTCACCATCTTTCCCTTCAAGGAGAAAAGTTCAAGTCAGGGGCTGACTGTGGACTCACCACAGAGTTCAATACAGACTTTCTCAGAGGGCTGGAATCTTAAAGAGACCTCCTCACTCAGTCCTCCAAAGGCCCATTGCCAGGGACTGAATGTTTGTGTCCTTTCTTAAAATCATGGTGAAACTCTAATCTCCAAAGTGATGGAATTTTGGAGGTGAAGCTCTTGGTAGGTAATTAGATCATGAAGGTGGAGTCCCCATGAATGGAGTGAGAACCTTTATAATTTGAGAAGGAAGCTTCTCTCTCTCTCTCTCTCTCTCTCTCTCTCTCTCTCTCTCTCTCTCCCCTTCTCTCCCCTTCATATGAGGATACAGTAAAACAGGAACAAGGCCCTTGCCAGACATGAATCTGCAAGCACCTTCATCTTGAACTTACCCACCTCTGAAATGGTGAGAATAAATGCTATTGTCCACACGACCCAGATTAGAGTATTTTTATTAGAGCAACCCAAACTGACTCAGACACTCCTCAACCTCATTCAGTTAATGGTAATTCACACAAGGAACCTGTGCCAGCCTTCCCTTGATTGATGGCAATCTTTGAGATTAAAAGACTTAGCTAAGGAAGTACTTCCACAGTCAACTCCTAATTAGCCACACTACTGAGGCAGAAAAGTTATGGATAATTCAAATGCCTGATATTTGTTTCTTTTGCATTAAACAGGTTTCATCAGTCATTCCATGTATTTATCTCTCTTGACCTATTTTGTTTATATTCGTACATTACAACTGTCCCTCAAGTTTAGGGAACAGTAAATATCTCCTTCCAATAAATAATTCAATGTGAATAATTCTCCTGACAAAATTCCAGCATTCAGAGTCCTTTAGACGTAATAATCAGCATAACTTGCAGTTGAGTGGAACTTTTTAATTTCTAAAGCAGTTTAACAACCATTTCCCCCACTTGCTGCTCAGAAGTTTTAGAGGGACTCATAATGTCCCACCCCTACTTTTCCAAGTGGAATTCCTACTAGAAGCAAAGTTCTTAGCCTTTCTGGAGGACTATGTGTCTCTCTGGTGAGTGCCGTATTTCTTGCCTGACTGGAGTAAGTATTGAGCAATAAAAAATACCTGCTTTGGGGGGCTAGGGTTGTAGCTCAGTAGTAGGGTGCTTGCCTTGTACATGTGAGGCTCTGGGTTCAATCATCAGCATCGCATGAAAAATAAATAAGACAAAGGTGTTGTGTCCATCTACAACTTAAAAAAACAAAACAAAACTGGTTTTGGTCTTAATCTCATTTCTGGTTTGCAGGTTTTGAAACCTTAATGCATCACTAGTTAGTTGAGTAACCTCTTCTTTTCCATCTATGCTTTTGATGGGGTGTCTCAGAGTCTTGAGTGGGGAAGGCATTTGGGAGATGCTTGATACCAGCTCACCCAATGACAGTTGTTACTCAGACCTCCACCTCTCCAGCTTCTGTCTTCTTCTTTTTATTTATTTATTTATTTTTAAAAATTAATTTATTTTTTATTATTTTTATTTTTACTGACTTCATTTTGATTCATTGTACACATGTGGGGTACAAATTTTGTTTCTATGATTGTGCATGAGGTACATTCGTATCATTATTATTAATCATACGTGTACATAAGGGAATGATGCCTGTCTAATTCCACCATTTTTCATAACCCCACCCCTCCCCCTCTCATTTCCCTCTACATAATCTAAGGTTCCTCCATTCCTCTCTCACCCCCCACACTCCCCAACCAGATTTTATATCATCATTCTCTTATCAGAGAAAACATTTGGCCTTTGTTTTTTAGGGATTGGCTTATTTCAATTAGCATGATAATCTCCAATTCCATCCATTTATTTGCAAATGTCATAATATTATTCTTCTTTATGGCTGAGTAGTATTCCATTGTATATATATACCACAGATTCTTTATCCATTCATCTGTTGAAGGGCATCTAAGTTGGATCCACAGTCTAGCTATTATGGATTGAGCTGCTATAAACATTGATGTGGCTATGCTACTCTAGTATCCTAATTTTAAGTCCTTTGGGTATAAACCAAAGAGTGGGATAACTGGGTCAAAGGTGGGTCCATTCAACAATACAAGTAAGCAAAGGGAGGAACTACCCTAAAGAGAAAGCCAGTCAAAGGAGAAGCCAAGTCAAGGTAAAAACCAAAAATAAACCAAAATGACCAGAAATACAATACAATAATAACCCTGAATGTTACTGGCTTAAACTTATTAATCAAAAGACACAGACTGGCAGATTGTATTAAAAAGAAAGACCTAACAATATGCTGTCTTCTTCTTAATTGACATCCAATGCCAGGGACAATAACCTTGAAAATTGAAATTGCTAGTCGGACAATGGAAAGAAAGATCATTAAGTGAGGGGAAGGGATATGGGGGTAAGAAGGATAGTAGAGGTCCCTGCTGAGATTTAAATTAATATTGATGTAACTTACAGATATTTTGCCTCTATCGTACACAATAATATATAAACATTTATAAAATATGGATTTCAAAAATTTTTTCATATCTTCTATACCAGATTTTAAAATATACATATTGAAACCCTTTCTCTATGCTTAACTGCAAGTCATCCTCTTAGCTTTATTAGTTTTGATTATATTTAAAGACCTGAAGACTATGTAAAGGTGCTAGATATTTTCTTAAACTATATTGCTAAAAAGAAGTTGAAATATCACTGTGCCTTACGAACATATTTTAAAATAAACTTTACATTTTTAAAATTTATTTATTTATTTTTAAATTTTGGTTCATTGTATACAAATGGAGTACAACTATCATTTTTCTGGTTGTACACAAAGTAGAATCATACAATTTGCATATTCATACATATACATAGGGTAATTTATTTTCAAATTCTTTCAGGCTTCTAGAAAAGTTCCAATAATAGTACAAAGCATTCTTGGATAGCATCCCCTGCTTAGATTCCCCAGATATTAACATTTCGACACCCCGTTCTCTCTCTCCTCACACTCACACACTGGATTTTTCTGAAACATTTGAAATAGGCTGCATCTATGAAGCCTTTTTATCCTTAGAGATGTCAATGTTTCATAAAAAATAATTTTCTTGTACAACCACAGTGCTGCGATCAAAATCTTCTCTGATTTTTAAAAAAATAAAGTAATGCATGCACAAGATGAAAGCAGAATAGCCCAGAAGTGCTCAGAATGAAAACAATACCTTGCTGCACTCCAGTTCTTCTTCTGGGAACTGGAGATGCTGAGTATTAATTACTAGTATTTTTCATGCATCTGGTGATCTCATCCCTAATTCCAAATAATATACTTATGTCACTATTTCTTGGAGGGGTCATTCATCTCCAGTAAGTATTCATAGAGCTCCTTCTATGTACCTGGTTCTGGATGACCTTTATAGTTTTTCTTATCACAAAGTTTCCTATTTTTCCACTTTGTTTTTAAAGAGAAGACCCACGCTTTCTTCAGTATTTCATTAGAACAGTATATAATGGTAATCATTCCCCCTGTAGCCTACAATATATTAATTCTTTGGAAAGATAAATTCTGGGAGTCTGCTGACTTCCTATTTAAATTTGACCTGGTCAGTTCAATTCCTTAGTCTTACTGCAGAACCTTGGGGTTTATTTTTGGGGTTTCATTGACATATGGGTGAATGACACATTCCAAGGGTCTCACATCTTCCTCAAAATTTTTCTTGACTTTTATATTATGTTAGAAAAATCTCAGGTGGCTTTTTCAGAAAGAGTGCATTGAAAATAAGCACATTTATATTTTGATGTTTGCATGGTGAAAGTACCTGGTTTGGCCCTTGCCCTTGACTGGAACCCTGGTTCACGGCACTTCCCCTGAGGGCTGTGATGGCGTTGCTCTCCTTTCTTCTGTCCTTAGAATTTCTGACAGGACATTTAATCACAGTCATTCATTCCTAGGTGATTTACTTTTTTCTGGAAGCACTTATGAGCTTTTGGTGATGACTGGTATTTGGAAATTCAACAAACGTGTTAGATGGGGAGGTTTTGAAAGTATGTTCTGGCCAGGCACTGTGGTCCAGCCTGTAATCCCAGTGACTCTGGAGGCTGAGTCAGGAGGATCACGAGTTCAAAGCCAGCTTCAGCAACTTAGTGAGGCCCTGAGCAACTTAGCAAAACTGTAAGCAACTTAGTGAGACTCTGTCTCAAAATTAAATATATATATATATATGTATATATATATATATATGTATATATATATACAAATAAAAAATGGGCACTAGGGATGTGGTTCCATCGTTAAGTGCCACTGGGATCAATCGTTGGTACCCAAACCCAAACCCAAACCAAACCAAACCAAAACAAACCAAAACAAAACAAAACAAAAAAACAAATCAGACAGTCTTCTTAGTCTTTGCTCTTGTATCTCTCTCTTTCCTTCTTTTTCTAGTGATAGTTATATCCAGTTTGTTTTCTTATTCTTTTTCAAGCTTTTATTAATCAAAGTTTGGACATTTGTGGCAGCTTGAGCTGTGCTCATTTATCGAGACTGGAATTGCTTTTCTTAGACCCATCTTCCCTGTAGGTTGTGGATTAGGTCTGGTCAAAACAGAGTCACTGAGACTTGGAAGGTAGATGTGAAGCAGTGGACACTGCTCTCTGGTGTGGTATGGTGACAGACCCGAGGAACAGCAGGCTCCACACTGTCCTTGCTGTCTTCTGCCCTGAGCCAGTGCTTCCTCTTGATTGTGCATCCTGTTGACCCCAGCAGCCCTGAGCTCACCACTAGACACACAGATCCCTGGAGGTGGAGCTGCAGAGCTGCCCAGAGTCCCTTCCCAGGACCTTCCTTAGCAGTCCCATTTCCACAGATAAGCACAGTGAGCTCCTCAGGTGGACCGATGGGTAGCTGTTCTGATCTTCAAACTCTACTTCCAGCTCTTCCCTCAACTCTTTATAAGATGTAATACCTAAGACAAATCTCATATCTCATACCTCTTGAAAACTCTGCATGCTTCCTTAATGAATCCCTGATAGATTACAACTTTATAAATTAATCTATAGCCCTTAACTTTTTCTCAAATTTATTTATTTATTTTTCTTTCTGCCTATTTTCTGGAAGATTTTCTTGACTTTATATCTGATTTCTGAGAATTTTTTTCTTTTTCTATGTTGCAATCTCACATCATCCCATAATACCTACTAGAATTTTGTTGACTAATATTATTTAAAGCAGTCTTTTTAAATATCTCCTTATTCTTATGGAATTGGATATTTTCCCTATTTATCTCAATCTTTTTTTTAATGTTGGTGATTTTCTTCTAAAGACTAGAGATCTTAAGGTGTAGGCTCATAATCATAAGTAGATATTTTTCTAGGAAGTTGGCTTTCTCCATTTTGTTGACAGATCTTTTTTCTCTTCAGTTGTCTTTGCTCCTATAGAAATATTCTTTATTTGTATTTTTGGGCATTTCTGAAACATGAGGAGACAAATGGTGATGTCACCTGGGATGGACCTGTCCATCACTTCTCTATCTCTGGCCTATGTTTTCTTTTCTATCTTTGTGTCAACACTGCAATTGAGTTTATCTCAGAGCTGTGACCCTCTTTTCAGTGTTTACTTTACCTAGTATGTTAGTTAACTCTTTGTTACTGTGACAAAATACCTGAGAAAAACAACTTAAAGGAGGAAAGATTTATTTTGACGCACTGTTTCAGAGGTTTTAGTCCGTGGCTGGATGATTCCTGCTCGGGGTCTGTCACAAGGCAGAACCTCATGGGTGAAGGGCATGGCAAAGTAAAGCTTGTCACCTCATAGTGGCCAAGATGGTGAGGAAGGAAGAGGGAGGTGGGGAAGGGATCAGAAACAAAATGGACCTACCGGGGCAAGGCCCAGTGACCTACTTCCTCCAACTAGGTCTTACCTCCTAAAGAATTCACCATGGAAATTAATCCATGGATAAAGTCAGAACGCTATGATCCAATCACTCCCCCAAATCTCCACCTCTGAACCTTGCTGCACTGGGGAGTAATCTTTCCACACAAGAGACTCTGGGAGACAATCCAGGTCCAGATAACACCCATTTTAAACTTTCCATGGATTGAGACAGACATCATTACCCTATGTACGACTACACAAATGGTGTGACTCTACTTTGTGTACAACCAGAGAAATGAAAAGTCACACCCCATCTGTGTACAGGGAATCAAAAAAAAAAATCTATGGTTCTCAGTTGTCTTCAAAGTCCTCAAGCACTCAGGGTCCTTTGATATCTGCTTGGAATTTCCCTTCCAATGATTATATCACCTGCTATTCCTGAAGTTCAGGTAATGGGGTTGGGTGATATTCCCTGATTATGGAAATTTACACCTCTAAACTCTGATGCATGCCTCAAATCCCCTCCATTTTTAGTGCCCTACCTTTCAAAACTTTACTCTTAAGACATCTACTCAAAAACCACTTTCCACTCAGTCTTTGGGATCATTCTCTCCATTTTAACTCACTATCATTCTTTGTTGAGAGCATTTTACTGGACAGATATCATCCTGTCTGATAAAACAATTATCTGTTATTCTTTTTCTCCAATGTTAAAATGAAATTTCCCATGAGGTGAGGACTCTGCTCTGGGCTCTTTATTCTCTCTCCAAGGCCCCACACATGGGACACAGCAGGTATTCAGTGAACACCCATTTACTCAATATATTAATGTATAGATAATTGCATTTTAAGGCATCTCTGCATTTCAGTTTCCTGCAAAATGTTCATACCTGCCCTGTGTTACTGGCACCTGCTTTTTGGAAGGAAAAGAAGCTAGGAGGTCATGAAAAGATTTGAGTGAGGACCCTGTCATGTTGCAGTCGTGTGTGTGGATTTTCAGGCAGTAACTATGTTTCTCATTCTAGCTTTGTATTCATATAGAAGTTGAATTGAAATAATTTATCTAACGATGTTCCCTGACAAAGCATTCTGCTTTGGGTGTGCCCTGCATCCTTCACGAGTTGCCATAAATCTCTGAGGTCTCATTCTAATTCCAAAGGAGAAAGCAACTGGTTCTCTGGAAACAGTTATCTCAGGAACTGTATGACTCATTTGTTTTTTAAAGTATTTTTGCTAGAAAGCATAGTCTTATAAAAAGTGAGCAGATCTTGCTGTGTTCTTAAGTGTGGTGCCAAATGAGGACTCTTGCAATCAACGTAATAAAATCAAAAAAGCTTCTTCTTGGCCAAGTGGCAAATATGCTATTCTTCCAAATCACTATAGCAATAAGCCATTGTTAACAACTTGGTTTGAATTTTCCATCTTGAATCTTTATATTGATTTGTTTGCTCACTCAGTCATTTATGCAGAGACATTCACTGTCCGTGTCTAGGGCATCAGTGTCAGAGCGATGAGGAAGGCCCAGACCCTGCCCTTAGGGAGCACCCAGCCTGTGGGGAGTGCAGACCAATACAAAGGCCCTGACGGGAGCATAAGATAAGAGCTATGGGTGAAGGAAGCAAGGGGCAGGGAGAGGGGCACTAAACTGCCAGAGAGAATCTTGAGTAAGTGACACTTGCTCTACATTATTATTAGAATAGGAATTTTGATCTGAACTCTAGCTGTTGCCCTTGGAGGTAGAGCTACTTTATTATCTATTATGAGCATTTGTGACTATTTTTGTTATGCAAATTCCTGTGTAGATAAAGGTTAAGTTTGTGTATTTTGCATAGGATGGTTCCTCAGTCTCCCACCCTGTAATCTCAGTCTCTTCTCAGGAATATTGTAGATGAGTAGATTTCAAAGGGCTCTGTGTCAGACTCACCTAGGTGTATAAAACCTCCAGGTTCCATCCTCACAAAGACTGCCTCATTGCTCCAGGGGAGGCGTGGCATTTTTAAAAAGCTGCCTTACATAATTATCATGTGCTGTTAAAGTTTCAAAGAGAATTCGGGGTAGAATTGGATCTTCAGCTAGGCTTTTGAATGTCCCTCCTGGAAGGGCCTTTAGGAATCATCCAGTGCAAATTCATTTCACAGGGGAGACTGAGGATTAGGTTGTGGCCCATGTTCATTGCTACTTATTTGTTACAGATAGATTTGTGTCCAATTCCCATAATGGATGTGTAAAAGTCCTAACCTCCTTACCTCAGGGTGTGACCTCATTTGGAAACAGGGTCATTGCAGATACAGTTAGTTGAGATAGTGGACCCCTAATCCAACTTGAGTGGTGTTCTCATAAAAAGGGGAAGATTGGCCAGGGAGACATGCACAAGAGATGAATTCCAAGTGGAGATCTGAATCATGCTGAGAAAATACCAAAAACTGGGAGAGAGTCTTGGGACAAATCCTTCCTTAGCACCTTTGGAGGGAGCCTGGCCCTTTTGATACCCTGATTTTGGACTTCTACCTTCAGAACAGTAGACAATACATTTCTGGTTTTTAAGCACTCAGTTTGGTACTTCATTGGCGCTACCCTGGCACCCTAACCCAGCCTGTTTAGCATGAACTCAGCCCCACCCTGGTTAATGTGGCTATTCTCACTCACGCTGTGTGGGTGGGGTAACCCACCTCCTTCCCTACTCCAGGAGATAGCCCAGAAGGCAGGCTGCTGCAAGTGTATGTAGTCTGGGCAGCTGGAGTCACTCTGCCATGGCCAAGGTCTTCTGGTGATCGATCTGACTTGGTGCTGCTGCAGCCAGGGATAGAAGATGCTTTGACCTCTGGAGGATTTAGAAGTGTATTTTGCCATCACTTGTAAAGCACATCTCAGACAACAGATGAACAGTTCATGTGAAATCTGTGTTGAGTCAACATGAGCCTTTGTGTTTGTACACGTGTGAGCTGGTGTGGGAATGGGTGTGTGTGTGCACACAGTGCTGTTTATGAGCATGAGACCAGGCAGACATCACTCTGGTTTTGCTCTAAAATGAGAGCAGCACTGGCTGTAGGGAAGGACTGAGCCATCAGGTGTGGCTGTCCCTGATTGGGAAGGTCCTTTCTTTGCATTTCTTGGTGGTCTTATTTGGTCAATCTCCCTTATTTCCATTTTTATATTGCCTCAAATACTTCCAATACTCCTTGACTTGGAAGGAAGACACTGGAAGATCATTTTTCTCCCAGTTCCCTGGGTAAGGCAGGTGGGATGTGTATAGAATGGTTTTCTAAGGATTCTGGAAGCTCCGATTTTTGCAAAATTTTCTTTCTCTCTTTGCTTATTTATATCATAAGAATGCTCTAATTGTGCAGCTTTGATTATGGAAGAGACTTAGAGATCATTTTAACCAGAGTGAGAGATGAAAACTGAGCTCTGGAAGGAAAAGAGAAAAAGTGGAGGCCCTGGGCTTGTGATTCTCCACCTGCAACATTTCACCCATGACAGTTATTTGCTAAGTGGTAGGGTCTCAAACAAGTCTTCAACTAACTCTGAATCTTGGTCCTCCTTTGTAAAATGAAGACCCTGTTATTTAGGTGTCAGGGCTGAGGATTCTAGGAAATCTATGTTAAAACCCTGATTCCATCCTGGCATCTGAGTGGGGTGAGGACAGCTGAGGTTGGACCCCTGGAGGTGGTACTGAGCCTACACAAGCAGACTACACGAACCACTCCTTCCTCACAACAGTCTCTTGAAGTGAGTGCTTACCAGCTTCCAAAATTATGCATAGCCCAAGTTGTATCAGCAGAAAGGGAAAAAGAGCAGACAGCAAAAACTCGTCACATCTCTAACCAGCCAATCTATCCTGAAAGCTGGTTGTTTTTAATGTAGTTTTTTTGGTCTCTCAAGGATGGGGATGGGAGAGGGTGGGGACTTTTCTTCTTGCAAATATTTCTGGGATTGGAGGGCTTGAGGAGGAAAGAGACGGAGGGAAAGGAGAGTGGCAGGTTAACTTGGAAGTCAGCCTAAGTTCTGGGAAAGAAGTCACCTTAGGCAATTGGGATAGGGAAGGGACCAGGAGACAAAAGAGCCCTGAACAGTGGCTCCCTGAGAGTGAAGGGATATGGAGGAGGCATCTCAGTCGACTTTGGGATTCCTGTGATGGGATGCCAGAGCTTGCAGGGTCCTGGATTCATCTCTAGCTACTCTTTCCTTGCACAGATGAGATTTGTGAAGGGGGAGATGAGAGAGGAGACTACCCTACAAGTTCCATGTTAGGCCCTTATCTAACACATTGTCTGATTTATCTCCACAGCATGACTTCATTCTCCCTGTTTTTCAGTGCAGAAAACCAGACTCAAGAGTACAGAAGGTTCCGCATCTGCCTTCCCATTTACACCTGCCCAGATGTTAAGAGGTGTTCTTTGCCATGATATGACATGAAGGTCAATTTTACTCTTCATGAACTTGATGGAAGTGAAAGTAGCAATCTCAGTTGCTCATTATCAGAGAGAGGAGTTGTCACTTTAACAGAAAAGACACTTGTTTCTGGGTACGGCGGACTGATTCCTGGCCTCAAGTGACATCTAAGTCCTAGTCCCTGCAACCTAGGAATGCTGCCTTATGGCAAAAGGGACTCTGCAGATGTGATTAATCCTAGGTGTTCAGATGGGGAGACTGTTCTGGATCACCCAGGTAGGCCCCAAATGTAATCATAGGGTCCTCATAAGAGGGAGGCAGAGAGAGATTTGAGAACCTAAGCTGGATGCTACCCTGTGGCTCTGAATATAGGTCAAGGGAGGAACTGAAGTCCAATCATGCAAGGGTGCAGCTGTGGAAGTTGGGAGAGGCAGAGAATCCATCTTGTGCTGATGCTCCCCGAGGGTTAGGGAGCACCCATCTAGTCAAGTGGCTCTGGACAATTCCTTAACTGCTCCAATTCTTAGTTTTTATGGGTGGCAAATTGAAGATAATAAAGACCATGTTTGTCTCTGGCCATGGTTTTCATCAGGCCCAATGGTCCCTCTGGTTGCTAGCAAGCTGGGAGGGTCAGTGACATCCCCTGATGTCTGAGTTTGAGCTGGAGGGGAAATTCAGGTTTCCCCTGTCATTTGCAAAGCTGCTTGACATCATGAGGAGTTGCTGAAGGAGTTAAGATGGAAAGTGTCAACCAGGGAGAGTATGGGGGACAGTCTCTCCCTGCTCCTTGTCTTACAAGGAAGGAACTACACATTGTCACTTTGCTTCTTTATAAGACTGACTTGGTAGGGTAAAAGAGGAAGAGGTGCCACCCAGATCTCGTGAGCAGCATGTGATGTTCATGGCCAGGCAATGCATTTGAGACTTCCTGTTCATGATAGTATGTCAGCAGAGGTGGGATTTGAACACCAAATTACCTCTCTCCAGGTGGCTTTCTCTTATACTGTTCCGTGTGGCTCCACACAGAAAGGGACACACATAGAGTTAGAGCTGGAATACAAGTTCCCTACATCTCAGTTGAAAGCCCTCTCTACCTTCTACCTCTCTCTTTTGGGAAAAAAAAAAGAACAGAAAAGAAAAAAATCATTTGCATGTTACCTTGCTTATCTGCATCCAATACATTATTTGTTCAGTCTAACAGAGATGCCCATCGATTGTTTGCATCCAGCAAATAATCAAGTGCTGGATAAAGGAAAAACTTTAGCCTTTCTAAAGAGAGATTTTTAAAGCATCCGAGGGAGACAAGAATGATGTGAATCAGTGAGTGTCCTTTTGTGCAGAAGGCTTCACATCCATCTCCTTACAAGGCTTTGAGCTTCGGTTTTATTTGCAGTTTGCCATGGGGAAATACTGAGGGTTAGTAGGACTAGGGAATTGTCCACAGCCACCTGGACTAGGTCAGTGTTTCTCAGCTTTCAGGGAGCATCAGAATTCCCTGGGAGACTTGTTAAAACACAGATTGGTGGCTCCCTCCCCTGGAGTTCCTGATTCTACATGTTTGGGATGAAGCCAAAGAATTTGCATCACAAACAAATTCCCAGGTAGTACTATTGCTGCTTGTTTAGGCACCATGCTTTCAAAACTTCTGAGCTTGAGCATTTTAAGGATGTGCAACCAGAGCAGTTGGAAGTCCAATGTTGCTGTCTCAGGTTCCCTTTCTGGAACTGACTTCAGGTTCTCATGAAGCCTGACCACTCCTGAACACTGCATAGAAGCAGCATTGTATGGGGCTAAGGCTGCTTTGACTGCCCTGGTTGAGATTCCCAGCCCACCCACAGGATCCACCTGTGGCCAGAAGAGCAGAGTGACAGTGACTGTCAGATAAGGGAAGGGATATTGAATTCTGCTGAGAAGGACACCTGCCAGGAATTAGAGATCCTCTCCATCCCTGAACTCCCCTTTTATTTATTGTAAACACAGCACGCTTTGCCTTCCCATGAATTTGTTGTTTAACATAATCAAATGGAATTACAGAACCTTTGTGAGATCACAACATTCTTTCTGTGGATCATCAGCTATAAGCAGTTTAAAAGCTGAGCTTTCTTGGAGGCAAGTCCAACTATGCGTAATTTTGATATCATTGCATACTGAAAGAATGGGCATTGTTTGGGTTATATCTGATTAGACAGATTTTTCTTTTATTCATTTCTAGCTCTGTTATCAACATGATGTATGGTCATTGTCTAAAATTTGGAGAATACAATAACTTAGAATGAAAAATTTTCTCATAATTCCAACACACACAGAGCAATTCCTTCTTACTCTTTGTATGATTTCCTTTGGACTTCCTTTCTTTTATGACCTTTTATTTAAAACACACACACAAACACAATTATATGTAAAACCTATACATGAGCATGTATATATAAGGTTTGGTACTATCTGCAGCTTTAGGCACTGGGGATTTACGGAGTATCCCCTGTGCACAAATGGGGACAACTATATTTTAAACTTTTCTGCAACACTTCAAAATCTCTTTTTGCAACCTAAATAAGATTTACAATAATTTCAATAGACTGTTTTATTTAACCAGTATGTAAAATATTCTATTTTTAATGTGTTATTGATGTAAGTTGGTTAATCAGATCTTTTCTATCTTTTTTCACACAGAGTTTTAGAAGCTGGTATGTTTTTTACACCCAGAGGACATCTCAATTCAAACCAGTGAGATGTTAAGCGCTCTGTGGTCACATGTGGTGAGTGGCTACTGTTTTGCATGGTGCAGTCCTAGAGATGATGCTGACACTGGAAAGATGAAGTGAGAAGAAAGGGAGTTAGACAGACTGAGAGTTTGTGACTGGAGACTGGGGGAGTTTAGGATCAGAGGCCATGCCCCTGGCTGTTGACCTTGCAATGAGCTGGGTATAGGTCAGGTGAATTGGAAGTGAATGAATATTCTCAGACCAGAGCAGGTTGAGAGACAGAGCAGCCAAACTTCTGACACCCGTGTTGGAAAGGAGAGGAAGCCTGGGGTCTGGCACTTATTGGGGGCTCAGATGGAAGCCCCTGGTATGCATCAAGGAGTAGCAGTTAGTGGACAGTAGACAAAGCCCCCGTGGGAGAAAGATTTTTGCCAGGGGGAAGACTACTGCCCATGGGCAAATTGAGCCCACTGCCTGTTGTGCAAATAAGGTTTAGTGGAATACTGCTATTCCCATCCCATGGGGCATTGTCTATGACAGCTTTTGCTACAGGCCCAGAGTTGAGTAGTTTTGGCCAAGACTGTATACCTTTGAAAACCTCAGTAGTCAGGTTACCATCTGTCTCCTTAGAGGGAGTCCAGCTCCTGACTTAAGCCTTGGCCTAAATGAGTCTCAGAGGAGGAAGGGCACCACTGTGGTAGGGAGAAGTGAAATTCTAGGAAAATGCTGAAATGGGGTCTGACTCTAGGGATTTTGCCTTGCATTTGAGACTGTTTCAATCTTCGGGAGGCAGTTGCACTCTTAAAACTCAGCTTCCCGGAGATTTGGGACTGACGCTAACTTCCAGTACTGCAGGATCTTTTCCCAGTGGGTCCTCCAGTCCCAGCAGATGCTGACACCCATGGGGGCTTGAAGTGCTTCATAAATGCAATCATGATGCTGCTGTTTGTAAGGTTTGACACAGCGATTCCCAAACCCACTGGAACGTCTCCACTAGGGAATATTTCTTATTTCTTTCTAGAAACAAGGAACATTTCACTCACTCGGTCTTTGTTCTTTACATGTAATTAAAGTCTATTATGGAAATTTTTTTCTTCCTGATAACCTGTGATGCATTGCATGAAAGATCTTCGGTGGACGAGACATAATCCTACTACTCCTTACCTCCTTCTCTCAGTGGGAAGTGGTGCAGCAGTGTAGACAGATCAGTGAACCAGGAAGCATTAGATTCAGGATTTATTTTTAGCTTTGCTTCAATTTTGGTGCCTCTTAGATTTTAATTTTCTCATTTATAATAACAATGACAATAAAGTGCTATAATGTATCGAGTGATAATAATAGTTACCATTTTCTGAGCATCAGAAGAGCTTAGTGACTATGGACACAGATGGCCTGGGTTTGAATCCTGGTACTTTCTTCATTAACTTGTGACCTTGAGTACTGAAAATCTCTGGGCCTTAGTTTCCTTATTTATAAAATGAGGATACACTACCACATCAAATGAATTAATATTTATGATGCACTTGGAACACTGCCTGGCACATAGTACTTGCTATTTTAGAATTTGTTAATAAATAAATAAAATAAAATACCAGGTCCTTAAAATCTACCACAATTCCCACAGTTGCTTATATGTTGATAGGCTTCATCCTTTATGTATGCAGTCTTTTAACATAAATGGTAACATCGTAATGAAATTTCTAATGTCCCAAATTTAAACCTGATGAAGCATAGGCAGAGAGGTTAGATTGTCCAATATCACACAGCTAAGAAACAAAGGAGCCAGAATTCCTCCCAGGCTTCTGATGCCAAGTCTTTGCCAGAAGCTATAGCTTGGATATGAATGTCTCTGAAAAGCTCCTGTGTTAATGCAGGAATGCTCAAAAATGAAAAGATTTGTTTATGAGAACTGCAACCTCATCAGTGAACCAGCCAACCTGATGGATTAGTAATTCAAATGGACTACCAGGTGGCTAACTATAGGCAGGTGGGTGTATGACCTTGAACTACATCTTCTCTCTGGCTTCTCCCTTGCTCTCTCTGCTTCCTTCCTGGTTGCCTTGAACTGAATAGCTTTCCTCCGGCACATTCTTCCACTATGCTGTTCTGCCTCACTCAGGCCCAGAGCAATGGAGCTGGCCAACCCTAAACTGAGGCCTCTGAAACCATGAGCACCACATAAACTTTTCCTCCTCCACACTGCTCTTGTCAGGTAGTTTGTTTGCAACACTGACAAGCTGACTAAAGCATCAGATCTAAAGCTGCATTGAATCAGTGATTGCCAAATGCAAATGATTCCAGGAGTTTGAAAAGTTAATTTAATGGATTTAACGTGAACCCTTCTCTCGGCTACATGACTGACTTGCTATGGAGCCTTACGCAGATGGCCCCGTGGTTCCCTTTTTTAGGTGCCTCATGTAGAAGAGAAATTATACTAACCTACCATGCAAGGGATAGAGTAATCATCTATTCATTTTAGCCTGTTCTGGATCTGTTTTCCCATTTCTGGAAATTTTATTTTGGGAATCCACTCCTTTCCTACTCTTAGTTCATATGATTTGGATGCAGTTGCTGCTACCGGCCTGGCTCAGGATTGGGACATCTGATCTGCCCCTGATCTATGAGTATAACATCACCAGCTTGGAGGAATTGCTTCAGAATGAGTATATGCAAATATTTTTGGATGAGGATCTTTCCTATAAAAAATTTAATTAAAAAATTTTATTCAAAAGGCAATGAGCTCATGTCAGATAGAGACTTATTGATGAAATCTTAGGATTACGAGTAGACAAGAGGCACTTAGGGATTTTGTCATTGTCCCTCAGTGCATGTGAAGATTCTTCATCAGTTCAGGCACCATGCATTTTTGTTCAAGTCCAGGAGCCAGCTTTTCAAGTTCTTTGTCAAGTGTGCCTTTCCAGGCTTATTTCATGTCTTCTAACCTTGAGAAAAAAATAGTAATGGACTTAGGTGTTAGTCACCGTGCTGTAGCTATTCAGAAGCTGCTTGTGTTGAAGTAATTTAGAATTTCTTATCTCTGTAGTTCTAACACCATTTATTTAAGGCTCTTCCCACCATTACTCATGACACTGTATCATCCATACATTGTGCCGTTCCTGAGCACTGGCTCTCAGCCACTCTCTCAAAGGTTGTTACTGTGTGCTTTTGATCAATGCAAGTGTCTCCCAGAGAATACAAATTAATATGAATGATCATCTGATTTCTGGTCATGTCATATTTGCTGTTTGGAATTTTATAACTAAATGCATGATGATATGTCTTCCAACCATGTCTTCATTACTCCCTTTCTAGACTATAATATCTTTCCATGTTGTCTTTACTCTGGCCTTCCATACATCACTACCAGTGGAAAGGATAGGCGAGGCGACTGAGAGATAAGCAAGAAAAGAATGTATTCATTCAAGGAATTACTACTGTCCCTCATTCAACCTGACTTGGGAGACCAACCAGGACCAACCAGGAAAGCACAATGTGACTACATTGATCAGAGGCAAGAAAGGACATTGACTGAAGGGCCAGTTGGCATTGTGGAACAACAGTTTGGAAAGCCTTCAAAAAATGAGCATGATCACCCAGAGGACTGCCTGCCATGTGGTATGGAGCCTGTCCAGGGAAAGGTACCAGGCTCAGGAAGCACAAGGTTAGAAGAAGGGTAACTGTGCTCACTGCCATCCCCACTTACCTTGGATGTTGTGGATGACAGGGGACAAAACAGTGGAGGTGCAGCTGTTTGAGAGTCACTGTCCCAGCTGTTCTACATATGACTCCAGCCAAAGGGTCAAACATTGATAAATTAAAATCCTGAAATCATCCTTCATCTTACATGGGTGAGAGCCCTCTAAAATCAATGTACCAGGATTACTTTGGCAGCCCAATCTCATGGAAGAAATATTACACCTGCTGATGGAATAATCTGCTAGTCAGTCTGCTCCCCTGGAATTAGAGCTAGGTCATAGGGTTTCAGTGAGACCACATAGGTTTGAGTCTTAGTGCTCCTGAGGGCATCTGATTGCCCTCAACATGAACTCGAGCAGGGTCACCAGATGTTTTCTACAAAGGCCAGGTATTAAGAGTTTAGTCTGTTAGGGCAATATTCCTATTACAACTACTCAACACTGTCAATGTAGAGCTGAAAGAACCATAGGCAATAGTAAATAAAGGAGTATGGCTGTATTTCA
Source organism: Glaucomys volans (assembly GCA_020662805.1). Lineage (NCBI taxonomy): Eukaryota > Metazoa > Chordata > Mammalia > Rodentia > Sciuridae > Glaucomys > Glaucomys volans. The sequence continues at coordinate 947,048 of JAJEJO010000418.1, forward strand.
ATAAAACTTTATTTATAAAAACAAGTACAAGGTGGTATTTGGCCCTTACCACGTAGTTTTCCAGTCCCTAGGTATATAATTGGAGAATGCCTTGAAGGAGAGAAATGGGGGCTTAGTACTACTAGGTTTATGATAGAAACAAAGGATAAAGAGAACAAAAGGAAAAAAACAGCATTTTTCATAAGGTGTGGAACATAGAAAAGTGTATTCAAGATAAAAAATAGCATGGAACATATGTGAAGGAAAGGATGGATGTGGAGATGGTAAGTAGCTTGGTGCAGTTGGAGCAGAGAAAACACTATAGGAATAGCTAAAGGGTTTGCTAGGGGCAGAGATTTTCTTGGGAGGATTAAATGAGAAGATAGACATGAAAATGTTTTGCAAACTATGCAATTATCAGTATATTGGTTACTAATTTAAGGACCTCATATGCTGTGCCAATGCATTTCTATTTTTATTTTTTCCCTATAGGTCTTGGAGAACCACCTAAGGTATTTTTGCCTGGAGTTAGATGGTAAGATTTGTTTTAGAAAGGTCACCTAATGTTGAGTGGAGGACTGTCTAGAGGGGTTGAGGTGAGGGGGAGGCTGATAAAGGGGTTGAAAAATGGTGAGAATCTCACCAGAGTAGGGGTCTTGGAGCTGGAAAGAGGGTGAAGGTTAAAGAGATAGGCAAACAAGTTGGAATCATTTGATCAATTTTGACTGTGGGCAGAGAGGAGGTGAGAGATGATTCACTGATGAATGTTTCCTTATGCAGACTGCTAGGTGGATTGTAATGCCATGTGTTAAGAGGAAACTCAGCAAGTGCACAGTTGTTCCCTGGGCCCTGATCTGCAATTGCGCACATGCCTGGAATAGAGGGAACTGAGGGGGTTTGGGGTTGACTGCAGCAGATCCCTATTTGGACGGCGGGTGGAGAAGAGAAAGTGTGAGAGAGGGGCTGGACTTTCTGATGTTTATTTTTTGTCCTGGTTTGCTAGCTGATCAGAGGAGAGACCTCCAACCAGGCTACTCAATTGCACTAATTCTATGCAGTTCAACATTTCTGGCTCTGCAACTGGACAGGTCCTTGTTCCTTTCCAAGAAGACGTTGGTAAGGGTCATTGTGTCAGTTAAGGCCAGGCATAAAAATTACAATTCCACTATCTACTGTCCTCTTTGGGATGTGGTGGCAGTGGGATTAGATCCAGGTGGAGACCGACTGGCCAGCTCTTGCCTTTCCAAATCACATGGGTCCACTTCCAGTAGTTGTAGCCTGGCGGTTAAGGGCCAGTGGCCTGGGTTCTAATCTCATTCTGTTAAGCACCTTCAGCAAATGATTCCATTCTTTATGCTCCAGTTCCCTCAAGTGCAAGGTCTCCCTCCTCAGGGACTTATTGTGAAGTCTAAATGAGTTAATAAATGTGAAGCACTTTAAGCAATGCCTAGCACATAACAACACTGTGTAACTACAACAGCGGTACTAGGGCAGCAGGAGAGCGGGGTTCCAACCTGTGGGGTTTGCCTTTTCCTTCCCTGTTGGATCTTTGCTGGTAGTCACTGGTGGGACTAACATTTGGTTGGTGGGGTGCAGCCAAGAGAAGAGATTTTGGAGGCCTGTGGGTGATGGTGGGTGACATTTGGATCTCGAATTCCCGAACTTTGCTGGATTAGATTTGTTTCTGCAAAACCAGAACACAGTCTTTCAAGTGACTTTTAACCCTTTGTATTAATTATTTCAAGCAAATTTCACTTCCTAACAAAGAGAAAGGGTTCGGTGAATCAGCCCAGGTCTGGAATGGAGGCACAAGGCAAATGGAGGTTCTGTTGGTACTTTTGCACTTGATGGGCATCACAAGCATGAGTGGAGAGACAGGGGTCAATATTTCAAAAAATCGGTGGTCTTTAGGGATGAAAATACACCCCTGGTTTAGTGTTTTCTGAGTTGCTTTCTTTTGAAATAAAGACCAGAGCCTAGTTAAAAGGCAGTGTGAACATGCTCCCTAGACCATTAGGAATAGCTTATGCTGTTCCTAAGAGTGGTGTGTATGTGTATATGCATGGTGTGTGTGTGTGTGTGTGTGCTCGCACGCACGCACATGATCTCATGCACACTCTATAAGCTTTTGAAATATTCCATGTGGTGATCTAGGCATTGAATAAACTGACATGTCACTCAAGCTTCTAAGATCTGATTCTGGTCTTATCCAAAACAAATGAAGGGAAACATTGAGGTGGGAGGCCTGCTTGCCTCTGTGGGTGTGTGTGAATGTCAGGGATGGGGAGGCACCCTTGGAGGTGGGAACTGGATATAGGGAATCAACCAAAAAAACAGCCCTCCAAGACCAGGACTGTGTTATGTGGCGTGGAGGACTCAGACTAAGACGACAGAGATGAGGCTTTGTGCACCCTGTGCAGCTGGAAAGCATAATTAATACCCATGAACATTTTGAGAATAAGACACTAAGTAATAAACTAATCTTGGGGGAAAAGCATGCATAAGAATTTTTGAAAACTGATGAAACTTTAGAGAAGGAGGCAGCTTTCTGAAAAATGTAAAGTTGAAGGTGAGCCTGGGAGTACACTTTGTGCATTTATTTATCATCCAAATTAACTGAGCAGGAGAAAAAAACTGCATTTTTCTATCTGACATTTCCTCTGCACAATTGCAGGCCACATGATGCCACCCATTGGTTGCAACTGGGATTGTAAATACCTCTAAGTAAAGATGAATGTTGAGGAGTTTGTTTAGACACCAGGGAGACCACAAAAATCTCTAATGCCTAAGCTAAAGTTTGCACCAATTTTATGTTAACATTTGCATTTGGAAAAAGGGGAAAATATCTGTGTGTGAACATTGCATCCCCAGAGATTTAAAGTACCAAACATGTTTTACTGAACAGAGATACAGATGTGTACGAAGCAGCTGCAACGCATTTTTCTCTCCTAGATCAGGGATAGAATACAAATTGTTAGTGAAGTGTTTGGAGAATATAGCAACTTGCTATCTGAGCAAAATTTTAGGCTAAATTCATTTCCTTTTATCTCTCCTGCCTTTCAACAACAATCTGCTCTCGTTATATAAAAGGATGAGCTGAAAAACTATTCACTGTAGATTGACTGGCTTGAGAATACACATTTTTTTAAATTTTTCAAATTTTTAGTATTGGGTTTGTATTGGTTTTGTTTTTAGATGTTAGCAGTTATTTAAGAAAACAAAAACATTCTTGGTTGTAGTATAACATTCAAAATCAGACATCTTTAAAAGGATTTGGTGTGCCTTTGGATGTATGTGTGTGTGTGTGTGTGTGTATTAAGTATTATGCCAGAAATTGTGTTCTTATCATCATAATATTATTATTTTGGTTAGAGATTTGTACATTACCAGTACATATTTTAAGTAACACCTCCATAGTATATATAAACTTATTAGAAATCTAGCTTTAATAGACATTTATTATTCTCATTTAACAAAGACTACTAACAAACTTCTCTCCATGCCCAAATCCTTAATTTTTCCTTCCTTCTTCCACTCTGAACCTACTCAACAAAAGTAGGCACTTGTAACTGTGTGGAAACTGAAGCATACATTTTGAGTGGCTCAAGGCATTTAAAATTTATATTTTTTCAATATTCTGATAAATAAAGTTATTGAGATTCTGACCTAGTAGAGGCAAATGGGCATAACACGCTCTTGAAATCTACAAGTGAGGTCGTCTCATGAATTATTCTATTTGAGAATAAACTTAAAAATGGATGTATTTCAAATTCAAATTTGATGCTGGTACTCAAAAAGAGCAAATATACACTCCAGAAGAGAAAAACACTAGAAGGAACTGACCGAGACTTGGGCAGGTGAGAGGACATAGGGCTGGACTCCCACTGGGGCTCCTCTTTCTCCCTCCTAGATATCAGCATATCAATATTATGGACTCACTTTTTTTCTTGTGCTGATATTTCCTTGGAAAACAGATCTTAAAAGTTTTTGTTTTGTTTTGCAGTCAAGTATTAACTCCAGTGCCAAGGAATTTTCCCAGGACCATGCCTGAATGGTTCAATAGTACTGTTTGATCTTTTTGCACTTTCATATTTACTGAATAATTCCTCAGTTATACATGTGTAATTTAGAGGGAACATTTTAACTTTTTGACGGGTGAGAGTAGATAGGGCTTCAGCTCTGAAGTCAGTCAAACCTGGCCCCAAATCCCAGGTTCCATGGAGGAGCTGTCTCAGATTCATCAGGACAATCTCATTCTCTAGACAGCAGCTTCAGAAACAAGAAGGAAAAGAGTTCCCTCCTTGCAGAGTTTCTGCAGGATTATATTTGTGAAATGCCTGGCAGAGAGATTCAATGGTAGTCGAATGAAGAGATTGATAATCCTTCCTTGATTTAAAAAATAGACTCCGTTCATTTAAATTATATTTAGGAAATGTTGCCAAGAGATGGTCTCAGAACTTTCTCCAAATCTCAGCATGTTTGCAGTGACCTCTTCTTGTTTTAGCTGTATGGGTCTTTGTTTCATCATCTCCTCTGACAGCAGGCCTTCTCTGGGCAAAGATATGACATTGCCGTCATGATATCCTTTACACTGTAGCTTCCTCATTCAGGGTCCGCCAAACCCTGGTTCCCAAATAAGCTCCTAAAAGGAAAAATGTTCCATGATCTAATAAGTTTGAGAAATGCTGCACTCATACTCTGCTTCTGAGTGCTTTTTAACTTGAATTAACTCATCGAATGTCTGGAAAGCCCTGTAATAAAGAAGTCCTAATTCTGTTTAACTTGGTGTTCCTCACACTTATTTCCCCAGGGAGTTCCACCCTTGCTGTTTAATAGCATCTATGTGCATTTGGTGTGACAGTTCTCTTCCCATGACCAGTGCAACGTATGCAGAGAGGAGGAACACAAACATGTTCTGCTTTGTTTTATGTCTTTATATTACATTTCATGTGTTGTATTTTATATTGTTTAATGATATGCAGCGCTTTTTAGATGCATTTGGTTGTTATTCATTCAGCATGTATTTATTTATTCAATAAGTGTATGTCTCTATGTATTCTATATGGATGATAAGAAAATCAGAATTATAATTTTAAATTTTCCAAAAGTCCTGGGGAAAAAATCTATTCCTTACAGCTATTTAATTCTATCCACATTAAACAGATCTGATTTTTCTCATTATTTCAGGAACCTCTAGGCTTCTGGGAAGGAGAATTTTATTTCACGTGTCAAATGTGCCACCTTAAATTAAACTGTTAATTAAGGCAATAGCAGCAACTGTAAAAAACAAGGGCGACTTTCGTCCTTTTAAAATGAATTGCGTTGGATGAACCTCCCTTTGAAAAGTGAGATTTTCTTTGGTGATTCATAAAACAAAGTTAAGCAATGTATTCAGCTCTGAGCTCACAAATGTTCGCATAACATCTGCTCTGATGGTTCCTTCTCTTATGGGAACAGTAACAGATAAAGGTGTTCCCAGAAAGGACTATTTCAGAAAGCAGAAACACAGCATTCCCTAAGTCCCCATATGTCTTTATAAATCTGAATGATGGAAATTGTCCCTAAAGGTATTACACTCTTCTTACTCTTGTTATTCACTCACTGGACAAAGAATTGACCTATTCTTGATGACCTAGGAAGAGCTTCCTTTTTCTTCTTAGGCTAAGTGGTCCAGCACTCCAATTCTCACTTTTATCAGCATTTCACTCTGCAACCTATGAGTTGCCAGCTTTCCCCCACCTACAGAACCTAAACAGGCCTCTAATCTGAAGATAAGGGAGACATAAGACAGTTTGTTAAATTGGCAGTGTTTTTAGCAGTCATTTATAATTCCATAAATTTATGTAAGAATCTGGAAGCTGGCTCATATCTATCACTGTCAATTTTATTAGCCCATTAAGTTAATGAAGTAGTAAGACATTATCTCTTGATAAGTTTGTGGTTCTATAAAACCTTTCACAGATTTTGATAGCTGTTTTCCCACCTCTGATTCATACAATTAGAGCTTTATTCAGTCTATAAATAGTTAATTAACTCGTGTCAAGCTCTGGGACAATTGCAATTGTTGATTTTATTTTTATTTATTTTTTTTTGAGAAGGACTAATTTGTAGCACCTCTCACTTCTTTACCAATTTCTTAACTAACTGGAATGAGGAGTCAGGGCTCAAGATAACAGCTGTGTTGTTGGCAAGCTGGATTGGAGAGCAGATGTTGGGTCTGCACTCCTGCCCAGCTTCTGCCTCAGTCCCTCCCCAACTGAACCTACCTCTCAGCACACGCAGAGTTACGCACAGCAGCCCCGCTCCCCTGCGTAAGTAGAAACTCACTGATGTATGTGATTGTAGGTAAAAATAATAATAGACATCAATTCCTGGGCAGCTGCAGTGGGGCTGGCATAGCACTTGACTTCACATATACCATTTCTACTCCTTAAATCCAGAGAAGTATTTTTCCAAGAGGAGGAAATGAAGGCTAAGGGAGAGGTCTTGCCTGAGCTCTGACAATGAGTCAAAAGTAGCTTCAGTATTTAAATGCAATTTTGTGTCTCCAACACTTAGATCTTCTTAATTCTTAGAATGGCCTAAGTTCCAAAAGTGTAGGTGTCCCTGGGGCAGCCCCCTGGGCAGGGGCTATATCCATCTCCACATGCCCTGTTCTCCCTTCTGCTCTTCAGCAGTTGACCTGTGTGTACATAATCCTTGACTCAATGCAGACATAAAGTTCAGCTTGCTATTTTTAGAAAAGCACGACTTTGACTATCCAGGGAGCTCACTGCCCTTCATTGTATCTTGGTGGTATGGAGAAAAAGAAAGCACTATGGGGTTAAGAAAAAACAAGGTAAAAACAACCACTAACCGAACAGAACAGATTGTAAAGACACATCAGGGCCAAGGTATCCTGATCATCTTGGCACAGATGGTCATTATTAAGTTATCTCCTGAGTGCTCTGATTCCACTGGAAGTGTCTGTCTCATTTCTCTGCTACCACTGCTGTACTCTGACTTCCTCCTTTTCTCTCCTTTTTGGGCCCCTAAGACATCAACATGTTCCAGATACCCCTGCACTTGTGCCCAACTTTTGATTAGCACGCCCTCTAGTGGCAGCTCAGTGAATTCCCCCGTAGTTACCCTCCACATGATGCATGGCTATGGTCAACATCATTTAAGTTTTCACTTTATTAATTCTTATGTAGTCTTTATTTCCATAATTTTAATGACCACAGAATAGCTTTAAAGTTGGTCTTATATGATTTATTTGCCAGTTACTTCCATTGTTAATATTAAAATCATTCCCAATTGGATATATTAATGCATGCATTTAAAACGTTCTCTGGGTAAAGCCTCAATAGTTGAATCATGAGGACAGAGGACATGTCTCCTTATATCAGGTCCAATTCTTCTTCAAAGAGACTTTAAAGGGCTACAACACAATCTCATCAGCACTGGGTCTCTTATTTACATTTTTATTGTGAACTTGCACCTCGCTTTGAGTTGATATTTCTCCGGCAATGAAGTTCAACATGTTTTGTGTTTGTCTGCCATTTAACACTTCCCCATGTATGAGTTGTTAATACATTTTTTGGATTTTTCCATCAGAATCTATATGTTTTTGTATGAACTGGATCTGCAGGGAACTGGATCCCTGGCAGGTAGATTTCTCTTTGTAGAACTGAGTACCAACATGTCCTTGGTCAAACTCACCTGCCATACCCAATGTTGTCTGTCATTCATGTATATTCTATTATTGAATCTGTCATTTTATATCTTACCATGTGCTACAGGTCTGTCTCTGATATAGGAAAACTAAGTTTTTAATAAAAATGTGAAGTGACTGTAGACCTGCAGTTAATACTTGAAAATGTTGTGAGAAGAAGAAATGTTCCTGGATAAAATCTCCCACCTGGGGCAGAGAACCCCAAACACCTGCAGGCACAGGTTTTTCCTTGTCAAGGTAAGTGGAGGTGATTACCAGATGCCAATATTGCAATGAGGGGAGAGCTTGCAATTTCTGTGAAAGCCTGGGGGAGCCCTCTCCATCAGTGTTTGGAAGAGCATCTGAGAATGCTGTAATGGGGTCTCATCACACATCGTTTGGGCTCTTAGTGAAAAAACAAAGGGGTCAGAATATTCACCTTATGGGAGGGAGTGGCTTAGGTTGATATTGCAGGATATAGCTTAGGGCCAGGGACAATCCTTTTGCCACCTGCTGTCTTTCCCAGGTGAGCTGCCTTACACCAGATCTGGGGCCCCCAAGACCATTTTGATGGGTTGAGTCAGCTGCCCTTGGGGAGTGAGAAGTTAAAGTGTTATGGTTAATGCTTGAATTCTAAACCTAATAAGGAGCAAAGGGTAAACCAAAACCTTTAATGTATCTTATTTTCGGATGTGCTGTTTAGGTTTTCATGGAGATCAAAATAAAGTGTGGTCCTATCTGAAGAAAGGAAGTAACTGGATTTTTTTTTGGGGGGGTGCAGCCTGGGGTAGCACGTGACTTCTGGACTTGATGGGCACTTAGCAAGTGTTAGGTAATCAAGTGGCTGCCAGAAAGAATTCTCAGTGCACATATGTCCCCAAGGCAACCGTTTGGATTTTTGTTTTGTGTTTGGTTGTACCAAAGTTATAAATTCTTAAAAACAGCAACACTTTGTTTTTATTTCTGGCTTTAAAATTTATACAGGTATCCAGTCAAAGTTCTGACAGATATACAATCTGTGCTGGGTAAGTGTTTTTCAAAATCATAATTTGTATCTGATTATTTACTTTAGCTGGAGTTAATTTTAGTGTGTGGCAATAGCAATCACTTTTCCTGAGCAGGAAAACGATTCCTTCTTGATTGTCTTCACGCATGTTGTGAGATAAATCACAGGATTTGTGTTTTAGCAAAGTTCCATGAAACTATATGTTTCCTTTTTGTTGTTGTTAAAACTTGTTACCTCCGTAAGTTTTTAATGGGCAACTATGATTCAAGTGGATCCAACAGCAATCTCTTCTTTTTCTGGACAAAGTACCTTTATTCCCCTTGGGGAGCTTCCTCCTCAGGTCACATGAGGTCCTGGCCTCCTCTGGTGTTGGGAATGGTCAGGAGCTGAGGACCAGCACCTCCATTTTTGATACTATTGGGCAAAAGGTGTCCCTTTCAGTTTGGAGTTACTAGGCATGTAGGAAACAAATTAGTGTTGACCCTTTGATTTTGCAGTCCCTCGGAGGATCATACCTAAGAAGGAAGATAACACATGGAAAGCTAAACTGAGGGACAAATTTCTGAGATATCATTCGAAGGCTTGGATCCAGCAATGCATGAATCTTCTCTTAGACTTTCTGTTTCAAGGGACAGTAGTTTTTTTCCATTTAGTGACACAAGTTGCCCTTGATTTTGAGACACCTCACCCCCCCAAAAAAAATCCTCCTCAATGAAGTTTTGATAGACTTTAGAAACTACAATTCAATCAAGCTAACATGATTTGTTTGTTTGTTTGTGTAGCTGATGCAGATCCCAGAGGAGAAGCATGAGTGTTTTCCCGTTTTGCAGTCATGCTTTGTGAGGAGCAGGAATGACAATGCTCTGACCACTTGGTGTCTGCTGGGCATCTCAAACCTACATTGTGCACAACCACAGAAACGAAAGATGCACCCCACTTGTGTACAATGAATCAAAATGCAGTCTGTAAAAATTAAAAATAATTTAAAAAAACTAACATGGCCAGGAGGGACTCCCAGTTTCCATCCCAAATCAATTTCATCCTCTAGAATCTTCTGCCTTAGTAAATGGCATTTGTTTTCACCTAGAGCTCAAGAACCACCTCAGGGCCATTCTTTATTTTCCCTTAATTTTCCTTATATAATCTACCAGCAAAACCTGGTCCACACACCCCCAGAGCTTGTCTCCAATCCCTCTTCCCTTCCAGCCGCCTCAGCTCCTGCTTGCCCTCCTGCAAAAGGCTTCACATAGTCTTCCTGCTGCCATAATGTGTTCCACAGGGTCTCCCCAGGGGTCTCTTAGCACATTTATCAGGGAAGGGTCCCACCCTGCCCAGAACCTTCCAAAGGCTTCCCTCTGCCCTGGGGATAGGATCCAATTCTTAACAACACCTGGAATGTCTCACCTGTGACACCTGGTTAGTCTCCATAGGTATTTTACACCACTTTCTCCCCTGCCAGTTGTGACCATCAATGTGCCACCTGGTTCTTGAGGGGTTGCTGGAAAGTCCCTAAGACACATAACACCTAACGTTTGAAGGAACTCGTAACTGTAGGACATAATCTATGCCTCAACTGATGTCAGCTCTGCTGGAAACGACAAGAGAGCAGCACTGATGATTTGCATGAATTTCATAGATCCCTAAGATCCTCTACCTGTTTTATTTCAGTGAATGCTTACAAGAACCATAAGTGGGCATGGGTAGGTCATTATAATCCCGGTTCAGGGAAGCACAATAAAGCTGATGCAGTTTTAACTTATCCCAAATGGTAATGATTCATAAACTACCAGTGCCAAGACCAGAACTGAGGTCTCTTGTGTCCTAGATCATTGATTTTCCTACTGTTAGTTTCTGGCAATAATTAGACTGAGGCCTGAATAACTCTCTCCCTATAGACTTTTATCAGAATAGAAAAATCCCAAACCATTAAATAAGGAATTTCTTTCAAGAGCTGCATGAAGCAAGTAGATGATGACAGTGTCCCGAACACACAAACACTGCCTTGCCTGTGGGGGCAGAAAGGGGCCTGCTCTCTGCATGTGGGAATAAGGAATTTCGTACCAACAAATATGTACACAGAAGGCTTCAAGAAAAAATTGTGCAAAAATCAGAAAAAGTCAGTGATATTTCTTATTACAAAGAAAAATGAACTTTTCAATAGGCTTCTCAGGAAGTTCCTGTGTGGGGAATGACGGGGCTAGTCAGCTGCGTGTCCTCGCCTATTTCTGCACATCTGGAGATGTCCTCAAGGTGCAAGAGCTGTAATGAGAGTCTGGCAGGGAGGGGAGGTGTTCCCTGGGCTGGTCCTCCAATGTCACTTGCCTCTCCTACAATGGATGGCCTCCTTCCAGAGCGGATCCTGTTTTTGTTTGCTTTTGTATGAAAAAATATATCTATATAAAAACCCGCCAGACCGAGTGCAAGTTCATGAGCAAACCGTCTGCAGGTGGGCACTTAGAACACCAAACTGTTTACCAGAGGCTGATAAAAGTGCATCATAAATCCTTAGCATTCAATGGACTGCTTTTCCTTCGTCACTGAAAACCCCCAAACAAATGAAGGTAGGCTGATATCACATATATCAACTTCACTGTGGCCCCAAGGCTTCATCTTCAGAGTGTGTGACACACTGAAAACGGGGCTTGAAAAGGACATGCTAGCAGGCTGTGAACTCGAACCTGGCTTCTGGGGAATTCTGTGGTTATGAAGAAAAGAAAGCCCTTCCATTCTATTGGCTGCAGAGGACAACGGAAGGTCAGAGGCTGGGCAGCCCCCTCGGCTCACAGAGGCAGCAGACAGAACGGTAGGAGGCTGCCAGTGCCCTTGGCAGGGTCTTAGCAGGAATGAGGAGGCAGGCATGAGGCTTTGTCAGATCATCTGTCATTGATCTTCAGGCCTCTGATTTATTCCTCAGTATCTATGTTCCCTCTCTCCTGAGAGGGAAGGAAGGCTGGACAGGATACTCTAGTGGGCAGGGGTCCTATAAGTTACCCAGCAACACAAGCCAAGCCAGTGGTGGTAGAGGTGACATAGGGCATGGCTTTCCCTTGACCTTGTATTTTCTGATCTCTGTGTTACTCCAGCCAGATTCCAAACCATGTGGGGAGACTGCATGGAAACACATATACTATACAATTTTGGCCTTGAATTCTGACTCCATCACTGAGCTTTGACAAACTACTTAATGTCTCTGAACTTCCTCTGCCTCAAACTTTTGTTTCAGAAGGTTTGCTAAATATTCATCAAATATTGAGTACCTACTATGTGCCAGATGCTAACTCCTGGATGCCAGGAGCCAACTTTTGTAGAGTTTTCAGACTAATGAGGGAGCTAAATTATTAATCCAGTAAGCATACTAATGACTGTTGACTGCATTATGAGATCACAATGCTACTGCACCTGGCTCTGCCAGATCATGCACAACTCTAGGGGGAGCCATTCATACCGTAGTATATGTGAGTGATGTTCTGTGAAGTTGTGGCGTACAAAATCTGTTTGGCAGTGTATGGCAGCCCATACACTTTCTAAGAAAAGAGCTTAGAAAGAAAGGATGTGGCTCTATTAGAGAATATGGCAATGGTAACTAATTTAGACCAGTGAGTTGGAAAATATTTCTGTAAGGAAGTGCTACTTAAGATGAGATGCAAAATAACTAGTAGTTGAGTGCCTCGTACTGACCCAGATATATTAAAGAATCTACAGTGCATTCTTTTTCCTAAAGACACATCTCTTGGGTCTTATTCATCTGATTGGAGGTGTCATTGGGTAGATTCCTGATCAAGATGGTCTCCAGAACTAGGAAGGGGCTGAACCAGGAGTCAGGTTATCAGAGGAAAGATTCACACCAACAGAAAAATCCAATCTGTTGATGTCAGGATGGATTCTGGGCCATGGTGGAGTTCAAGTTGGGATCTAGTAGCTTGTTTTACTCAGCTTTTTTGCTGCTGTGACTAAAAGACCTGACAAGAACAATTTTAAGGAGGAAGGGTTTAGTTAGAGACTCATGGTTTCAGAGGTCTCCGTCCATTGACAGCTGGGTGCATTCCTCAAGGGCTCAAGGTGAGGCAGGACATCATGGTGGAAGAATGTGGCAGAGGGAAATGGCTCACGTGGTTATCAGGAAGGAGAGAGAGAGAGAGAGAGAGAGAGAGAGAGAGAGAGAGAGAGAGAGTGTGCATAAGAGAGAGAGACTCCACATGAAGATACAAAATATATTCCCCCAAGCCACACCCCCAATGACCCACCTCCTCTGGCCACACCCTACCTGTCTTCAGTTACCACTTAGTTAATCCCTTTTAGGGGATTAATTCACTGATCCAGTTAGGGGTCTCATAACCCAACCATTTCTCCTCTAAACCTTCTTGCATTGCCTCACACATGAGTTTTTGGTGGCACCTCACATCTAAACCTCTACCCTCTGTCTTGGGGTGGAGGATCTGGAGAGGAGAAAGAAACGGCAAGGCAAGGTGGCCAATGATATTTCCAGGTCTGTCTCATTCCCACTCTTGCTCTTAACCCAGGTTGTGGGGAGCAAGTTCACGATATGGATCTTGACCCATGGACTACCTGTTTCTCTCTGCTGATGTCTGGTGGAGGCCTCAGAGCATGAGACAGTGGCCAAGGCCACAGTGTGTGTGTCTGAAAGCTGGAGGACTGCATTTGGGGCAGGGCTTATGGTGGGAATTGAGCATTTGGGGAATGGTCTTAGACCTATATGAAATACCCCTCCCCAAGGCTGGGGTTGAGACCTTTCCCAGGGAGGGTCTCATCTTCTCTGACACATCTGTGGATTATAGGCACGCTCAGTTTCTCATTTTCTCTGAGTAAATTTTTACTAACTTCCTAAGTTAGGCCTTGGCTTCTACCATGACTTTGGTTTCAGCCCTGTTCAGACTCCACTGTTGGCCCTTCCAGACCCCCTCTCCACCCCGCCGCACTCTGCTGTCCATGGAGGAGGCTGACCTGTTTGTTCTCTCCATTAATGGGTTTCCTTGCTCTTTGGTTTCCAGGTGTACTTGGCCAATGGGGATGATCCCTGCAGAGGATTAGAGATCAGAGCAAGTATTTGTGTCCCCCACCCTGGAATGTCGCCTCAGGCTGACTGTGCCTCTCAATCAGTGGTCACTGTTTCTTTCCAGGTGTCCAACCCTATGTGGCTGCTTCCTTTAGGGTTTGGTAACTGCTCATTTATCCCAGCCTAGAGGTGCCAACAGTGCGGCTCTTCTCAGCCCTGGATTGCTACACTCTCCCCTGGGTTAGTGTGTTGTCTCAAGCCTGCACTCTTGGAACTAATCCCTTTGCAATAAATTCCCTGAAATTATCACATTTTTAGAGGCTATTTGCTTCCTGTTGGGAGCCTGGCTGATACAAATGTCTTTCCCCTTCCTCCCTTAATCATGCAATTTGACATCTTGCAGGTAATAATTCAAATGTTACCTGCTTTCTGGGGTTCTTCCTACCACCTGACCTCACCCACTGCATAGAATTATTTGTCCCATCCTCTGATTTCCTGAAACACACTCTCCCGCAATGGTGGCTCTTATCAGGCTTATGGGAGTTATTTGTGGCATGTCTGCTTTGTCCTCCCTTTTCCACCCCATTCTGTGAGCTCCTGAATTCTGACATGTATCATATACACATTCTTGCCCCTGGCTTTCACTTGCTACCTGCTCTTTCTGTGACTGCACAGAGGTCTAGTTAGGGAGCTGGTAAGGGGTCAATGACTTCTTACAGGACACCTCATCTTCTTCCTAGAGTTGGAGCTTGTGATAGTGAATTTATACAGGGCCATGTCTGTTGGTGTTTTCCTTTCTGTTCGGAATCTTGAATGATGACACCTGGGTAATGAGGGAGCCAGAGGAGGTGAGCTTGTTTTCTGGAACTTGAAAAATTCTTTCCAGTTTGCAAATGATTGGCAGATCCTTTCAAGTCTTGTCTAAGTAGTCACTGGGGATTGAGAATCTACTACGTATGTGAACTTTATTCACCCTCGTAGGATTCCATGACTTTTGAATCAGAATCTTGGAAAGTTTACAAATAACTTTGGAGGAAACCTGAGCAGAGACAAAATCCGGTTACTCCTATTTTGAGTCTCACATCTAACACTCCCTGTTCACTCAGACCTACCAGGGTGGGGCATGCATACCAATTCAACAAGTGACAGAATCTCCTCTCAGTCTTTCATTTTCTTTCCTTCCTGACAACAGATGTTTGCAGCCTAAAATGTCAAGGTTTTATAGTAAATAAAAATCTTCACGCTCAGGATTTTCTCACAGCAAGCAAAGGTGTAGGAAGCCAAGTATGACTCAGACTAAGTCTGTAAATACTGAATTAATAAATAAAGTACTTAACTTGGATATAACTGGGAATTCAGGATTTGCACGACTGTCTAATGTCATAGACAGCTAGGGATGGGGCTGCTGTCCTCCAAGGTTCCTGGTCACCACCACCGCATTCTGACCCACCTGAAGAATGAAAGCCTGGTGACAGCCCACGTCCTGAGGAATATCATGCTGCTCTGGTCAGACCGTCGGGGGACTTGGAGTCATCCATCCAATAAGTATCAGAGCCTCCCAAACAGAGCTGCGGTTATCTGCCATCTCTTTACACCTATGAAGCACAACAAATTTCTTCATCTATTCTCTCTGGTGCTTCTTTGTAAATTCCACTCATCTTTCTTCTTTGGACATTTGATTAAAAATGCTGTCAGCACAGCAATTTGGTGTCCAGGGGAAAATGCAGTTTGAGAGACATTTTTCTTTTTTTCTTTTTTGTTTTGTTTGGTACTTGGAGTAGAAGATTCTTTTAGGCCTGAAAGTCTTTCTAGCATTTTTTTTCCCACTACAAATGTCAAGTGGAACCTGATAGAATGTATTAACCTTTCTTTCCAGTGTGACTTCATCTGTATTGCTCTGGGTCCCTGCAAATGGCTTTGGATTCCCAAGGCACAAAAATGTGGCTGCAGATGGGTGTCAGACGCAGAGTAGGAGGAGCTCAAGAGAGGGGCACCTTGTCCTTCGTGTCTGGAGGGCTCTCCCTGTGAGTGGTCACTGTAGGGATTAAAAGATGACCAGGTGAAAGGCACTTCAGAGGGGCTACTTCTCCAGGTCTCAACCACTCACCTTAGTAAAAGGACATTCAGATTCTAATCCACTGAGATTGTCCTCTGAGGACGATGAGGTTTCTTACTAAAGTACAGTTTGTGTGAACATGAGCACCCCACATGGTGGCTATCTACACGTGAGTTCCAGTGGGAAGGTGGTTGGGGTAGGGTGCATGGGCTCCTGAAGCACAGGACTGTTTTGTGTATTCACAGAAGGCAGTGCAGTGCCTGGTGAAGAAGGAGAACCAGCAGCTCCAGACAAACAGATGAGTGAGGATCTGAGTGACCTGTGGTCTGGCTGGGCAGCTTTTGATCCATTGCTTCTTTCTTACCTTGGCTTCCTCACCTATGAAATGAAATACTTAAAGAGCTGAACTCTTTGTTTTAGTTAGTTTTTTCACTGCTGTGACTAAAAGATCTGACTAGAACAATTTTAAAGGAAATGAAGTTTATTTGATGGCTCGTGGTTTCAGAGGTCTTAATCTATAGGCCAGCTCCATTCCTCTGCTGGAGGTGAAGCAGAACATCATGGCGGAAGAGCCTGGCAGAAGGAAGCAGCTCACATGATTGATCAGGAAGCAGAGAGAGAAAGACTCCACTGGCCAGATACAAATATGTATCCCCAAGCCACGCCCCCAATGCCCACCTCCTCCAGCCATTCCTTTCCACTCAGTTAATCCCTATCAGGGGTTTAATCACTGATTGGGTTGACTCTTACAACCCAATCATTTCTCCTTTAAATCTTCTTGCATTGTCTTACACATGAGCTTTTGGGGGATACCACATCTAAACCATAACACTCTTCCGGCCTTGAGCGTGTCTCCGCCAACAACAACAACAACAATAACAAAAAGAAAATATAAAATAAAATAAAAAACAACCTTCTCAGAGAAAAGGACCCATAGTTCCTGATAGTGCCCTAAGACCAGCTCCCTGAGGATATAGAACTTCAGCTGGTACTGCAAATGGAAATCAGATAAGGTCTAAAGCCAATGCACTTCACAGTGGAGAGTTTGTGGTTGATTGAACAATCAGAGATTAAATATGCAAGGTCAAATATACACTTCCATTAAGGGGATCTATATCACTGTGACACTCAACAGAATGTCTTTGAACAATTCCAGTTTATAAAGTACTTGGATATTAAACTTCAGGGAAAAAATAGTGGTGATCATATTACTTCTTGGAGTTGGAAGAAAACTGGATGAAAAGCTCTGGGATAATTCATGAAATTGTCGGAATTGATTGACAGTGGTCAGTGATGGAAATGGTATGTTGCATGTGTATTCCATCTAAGGATTGAACAAATGAAATATTTCATCCTAACAAGTGATTTACCTAGAAACCTAAAGGATCATATTCTGTCACTCATTTCCTAACCAGGCCCACTGTTCAATATTAAGAATCACTTTGTTTTCAGATTGGGATTCTGGAAGCTTTGATACCAAGTTACTCTACAATATTTGTATTCTAACTATTTCACTTAAAATTCAGCATAGAATTTTCACTTGAATCTTTGCTGATATTTGGGGAACTTGGAAAAAGGATAGTATTTGCTTATATTTTATTTTCCAAATTTAGGCATAAAGAGACATGAGTTTGAAGTTTTGTTGCAAATTAGTTGATTGGTCTAGTGAGAAAGAAGACAGGCAGAACTTCTTAATGAAATAAATCACTAATTAGGAACTTTGCAGAGACCTCACTGGATAGTAACCAATATAAGATATAAAGTCATAAAAATACTTTGTTCAGGGATAGAAGTCAGCATTCCAGGAGAGAGGAAGTTGGTAGATAAAGCAAAGAAGGGCTTAGGAAGAAATTGGAGCTCAGGACAGAATGATAATCAGAGAGAAACAGGAAGCCCAGGGCAGAAAACTAGCCTTTACATACATTGATTTGGAGCAGAATAAAGAATATGACCCTAAATGCTGAACACCTGGACTGTTTGCATTTTATTCCACAGCAAATGCCACTGCACTTTCCTGACTCCCTATACCCTGCTGCCTGTCTCCTGTATTGATCCCAAGATTCAGAGCAGGCTGAAGTGAAAACCAACTCATTTCATCCTCCAAGAATGTGAGGTCATGGAATGCAACCTGTCTTTGGTACTTTACATGTAGGCAAACTCTGTCTTCAAGGATCTTTGTTTCAGCAGTTTTGTAAGTTTCTGAGCACTCTCTGGGAAGGGATGGGAGAAATCAATGGCAAGGAAGCATCAGTTTGAGAGTGCTGCTTCTGGAAGAGTCCACTGCTCTGTGTTAATGATACTAGTGGACATTTTGTCTTTCACATCCATCAATAAGAAGCTGTTGTGTGTGGTCACACTCCCTAACATTCAACTACCAGCTTGCAGAAAATGGAGGATCTCCAGCACATCTATGGGGGTCTGCAGCAGTTAAATCCATTTCAACTTTTAGTGAAATAATTGCTTTGGATGGGAGGAATTTTGTAGTTCTGAGATCATTTAGTCATTAACTGAGCTACTGTCCATCTGCTAATTTCAAACTTAATGATTTCTTTTGGGAAATGAAAAAAAAGACCCATAAAAGTTAAAAAAAAAAGGAGATCAGAATGAATTTCATGTGCTGCCAACTATAAGAGATATCATTTGAATTTAGAAATAATGAATAGAAGGGCTTTCACTTGGACTCAATTTCCTTGGCTGTTACCAACTTCTCATGAAACAAATAACCATTAACTTATATGCTGTTCACCTCTGAAGACATGTTGAGAAATGTGACAGAAACATGAGATGGTGTCAGAAATCATTTTCAGTGTGAAAGGAGTCTTATGATTCATTACTTTTTGAGTTTCTTACCCTTATAAAAGTCTCCAAGTCTAGAGAAGCACTGGAAATCTTCCCATAGGAGAGCATGCGCTGATTCAGACCAGCTAAATTGACACAGAGGCAGGAAATTTCCTGTGTAATTTCTCATGCTGCAATTCTACCCAACTTTAGAAGGTAGGGGCTGGGTTAGGAAGCAAAGAACACCAAATTGGTTCTGTCAATGCCATTTAGTAATAGTTAGATCTTCCCCAAGACTTCAAGTCTTCTCTCCTCAACAGCAATATCACAAAACCTACTTAGAGACTTGCTTCAAAAATTGAATAAATGAGTACAAAGGGACATCATTAAACTATAAAGTATAAAGATATTATGAACTTTAAGTCAAACTCTTTTACATAGTTACTCTACTTACATTAAAGTCTAAGATGCAAACATGTTTTCTGGACCTCAGGTATTATTGACTAAAAATGTCCTCCCAATTTTCATGTGTTGAAATCCCAACCCACAATGTGATGGTATTAGGAGGTGGGGCCTTTGAAGGTGATGAGGTCATGAGGATGGATCTCATATGAATGGGATTAGTGCCCTTCTAAAGAGGCCCCAGAAAGCACTCTTGGTCTTTTTCTGCCATGTGATGCTACTATAAGAAATTATCAGTCTGAAGCCCAATTAAAGACCCTCATCATGATCTGACCATGTTGACACTTTGATCTTAGATACCCAGCCTCCAGAACTGTGGGAAATACTTTTCTGTTGTTTGTAAGCCACCAGTCTATGATACTTTGTTATAGCCGACCAAGACATAAAGAGTGACTGGATCCATCAGGATGCTGTTTTGATGAAACAGTTTTCAGGAAAAAGAATGCATTTCATAGGGACTAGAGATGCTTCCTCATGTCAAAATTGCATCAAAGGAATAAAACTGGAGCACCACCCCCCACCCCTGGCCCTTGGATGTGAGAGAGAGTGGGATGGTGTTTACTATATGAAAGAACCCTGGCCAGGACCAGGGACAGTGGTCATTCCTTGAAAACCATTTGCCAGGAGATGGAAGACAGGTCCTCACAATAAATTACTCCTGGGTCAGGCCTTTGTGTCTTTCAGAATTCAGGGAGCATAACACAAACCTGCAAAGGGAAACTCTCTGGCATAGGCAGAATTTGTCCTTTAGATCCATCCTAGAAGTGCAGATTTGTAAACAAGAATGTCTTTACATTTAAAACTCTAAGACGCATTTAAAAAAACTCAAGTTGATTATATATGATTGTCCTCTTTTTATTTGGGAGAGGGACCATTTTGAAGACCATGAATACATTTCATCTAGAGTTCTTCTTTGGTGCTATTTTCCCTGAGAGTGCAACCTACTTTCTACTCTGTGAACAATGTCTCATTAGTCTGAAAAAAAGATGCCCCTTGTGATTGTCTTTCTCCCAAGTGTTTCTTGGGAGAAAGGAGACTGAAACCATTTACAAGAAATTGAAAAAATTCAAAGAATTTCCAAGATAGAATAGAAAGAACTTAGGTTTTTCAGTTGGCAGAAAAAAAATATCACCAAGGTCTCTAGGGGAACGGAATCTGTGGCTTCCCTTCCTTCCAGAGACATTTGTTCGCTGAACCACAATGTGCCAAGAGTTCACTTCAAGGACTCTCCTGAAATGCGGCTGAGCTCATTTCAAAAGCAAACTAAATTTTCTAGTTTCTGTCTTGTGCATATCATTAGAGTTGGAGAAAGAGGGGGAAGCAGGATTCTTATTTGCTAAATGAAATGTTGTTAAATCTATGTAGTAAAAGATGTCAAAGAAATTTACAGAGGAGACATAGTGAAAATGGGAATTGCTGTCGTTGTGATCGTGAGTAGTATTTTGTGTTTATTATCCCTGTCTTTCTTAAAGGAATTTTTAAAAAAATTATATAAGACTTTGAGACTGAGGGTAAGAATGATGGAATCGGTTAGAAATGACCCATGCTCCAGTCCCAGGTGACCTTCAAGGGGAGATCATTCCAATTTGGTGTGAACATACCCAGTGACTACATCTCCATTCCTGTGTAGACAGCTAGTTTGTTATGCAGAGCCAAAATTTGTCTCTGTAACTTTCATTCATTTGTCCCCAAAATATGTAACTTTTTCTTGCACAGTAGACCCTTTCGAGATAACAAAAACAAACAAACAAATATAACAAAACAAAATGATCCTTTATCCTTCACCAGTCTTTGGAGGAAACTGAAGGAAATGACATGTCTTCCTCCATGCTTTGGCCATTGGGGTATGTGTTTGCAGAAATCCAAAGGCCTGTTTCATCCTATGGATGACACACCCAGCCTTGATGATGCTCTGATGAGAGCAGGCTGTTGGAACTGGTCAAATCTTAAGTCAGCAGACATACTGGAACATCCGAGCTGCAGATACAGAACACAATTGTTCTTTTCTCCTAGATTGTTGCTTTCTTAGGGAAACAAATGTAATTTAGCTCTCTGGAATCTGTTAATAGAATGGTCATGCTGGTTACAACCCTAGAATCCAAACTCCACATTTTCTTTGATGCCTGACATTTGGTCAATGTTGAGCTTTACTGTCCCTTCTTAGTTGCAAGTGAACATGACATCCTAGCAGGTTTTGATGCCACTGACCAGCTTGGGTTGATCAATAGTAAATAAGTAGCCAGAATCTGACTCACCTGTTTGTCTTTTAGTTTCTGAGGTGGAGGGAACCACTCCCCAAAACTGTCCTTGTAAAGACACTGGTTGAGCAGCTGGGATCAGGAACTCAAGGTCATTGTCATTCCACTGCACAGCACCAGCCTAAGAGCTGCCCTGCTTGGTCCTGCCTTTGAGGTGGGCTGTCCACCCTGTGACCTCTGTGCCAAGGTCCTAGTGGTTTACACACATGCCGCTTGGTTTGATGCACAGTGTTTTTATTATAATACTTTACTTTCTGGTGGGGTAAATCTCCAATATAAGTGATGAGTGGTTGGGATCATTTTTTTCACATGCAGATATTTTATTTTTAAAAAGTGAACCTATTTTCTAGAAAGAGCAGCAAAGTAAAATTTCAATCCCTTGACGTTAAAGCACAAATTGGGAGAGGAAGTCAATGTTTTTGTCTTAAAAAATCAACTTCATTGAGTTATAAATTATAAATCATAGATACCATACACCCATTTTTAAAAGATTTTTAAATTTGTTCTAATTACTTATATATAACAGTAGAATGCATCTTGATACTTCATACATAAATGGAGTATAACTTCTCGTTCTTCTGGCTGTACCTGATGTAGAATCACACCAGTTGTGCTAGTAAATGGATGGAGCTGGAGAATATCATGCTAAGCGAAATAAGCCAATCCCCCAAAACCAATTCACAGTGGGAGAGTGCTAGGGAAAAATAGAGGTACTTTGGATTAGACAGAGGGGAGTGAAGGGAGGGGAAGAGGGTATGGGGGTAGGAAGGCTAGAGAATGAATCCGTCATTATTATCTCATGCACTCATTTATGTTTTAAAAATGTGTACACCCATGTAAGCACTGCTTCAGTGAAAACCTAGAACATTCCCATCATGTTAGAAAGTTCCTCTGTGTCCTTTGTTGGTTAAGTCCTATGTTCTCACACCTTGGACCTAGGAAAACACCAATCCACTATCTGTCATTTAGATTAGATTTGTCTTTTCTAGAGTTTTATGAAATCATGAAGCACACATTCCTTAATGTCTGCCTTCTTTCACTCAGCATGATCATCTTGAGAGCTACACATACAAATAGGTCATTCTTTTCCTGCCTCATGGTACTCCACCGTATGGATATATGCAGATTTGTCTACCCAGCGACTGTTGATGGGAATTTGGGCTTTTCAAAGTTTTGCTACTGATGCCATAAAAATGTACGTATAAATCTCTGAGCCTATAGATGTTTCCTTTTCTTTTAAGTAAACTCCTGGAAGTGGAATTAATGTGTTATGGTAAATGCTATCTTTAACTTTATAAGAAACTGACAAACTTTGTTCTAATGTAACTATAGAGTTCTATTTTTCTATTGGTAGTTTTGATTTCATATCATTGCCGACACTGATCTGGTTAACCCTTTCAATTTTAGCATTCAAATGAGATATAGAGGGATTTTATATTTTCTATGTATAAATTAGTCTTTTGCTTATTTTTGTGAAGTATCAATGCATATCTTTTGTCCATTTTTATTGCATATTGTCATATATTTAAGTTGTAAATCAATACATTATGGATACACAGTTTTTGTTAGATATAACTATGTATAGACATAGAAATAGACACAAAGTAGAGACAGATGACATATGAGATGCATATGTGATATATAAATATATGTATTATAACTATATATAAACAAATATTTATTTATGTATATATACATGCATATGTATATGCATGTATGTGTGTGAATATTTATATATATATATACACATATATGTGTATATATATATATATATAGAGAGAGAGAGAGAGAGAGAGAGAGAATCAATCACCATTGCTAAAAGACCATCCTTTCCTTATTGAATTCCTTGGCATAATTGCTGAAATTCAATTGAGCATATGTGTATGTGCCTGTATCTGAACTCTCTTTTGTTTCATTGTCTTTTCTTATACCAACAACAGTCTTGTGACTATTGTGGTTTATTTGAAATTGGGCAGTGTTTATTTTGAATTTCAAATCCTTTGCATTTCCATATAAATTTTAGAATAAACTTTCCATTTTATTTTCCAAAAACACCTACAGAAATTTTGTTTGGAATTATATTGAAAATAGATAAATTTGAGTAGAAATGGGAGAATACTTTTAATATTAACTCTTTTGATCCATCAACATAGATCAGCAATATTTTAGTTTTAAGTGTGCATGTCATACATATTTTGTTAAAGTTATTGCTAAATCTTTTGTAGTTTTGATACTATTAGAAATAGGATTTTTAAAATATTTCTTTTTATGGTTATTTATTTAAATTAGCCCAATAAAATATTGTATTTATATCTTCTCTTAATTTTACCAATTTTGGTATATAAGTTTGGAAATGATATTAGCTACATAAAGGACTAGAAATAGTATTTTTTTCCTGGAGAGTTAAAACATTTAATATTGATGGTGACTTTCTTTTTATTTCAAAGATTTTATGTTCCCAATTAATCATTCTTTTGGTTGACTTTAAAATACCAATACCAATGAATTTTCAATGTTCATTGCATTTTTTAAAAATCTTATCTTGTTATATAATTTGTTCTATTAATACGAAAAGTTTTTTGTAGACTACTTATTGTTAGTGAAATACAAAACATTTGTTATCAAATAACATAGGTATTTAAAAATCTATTCATTACTTAAATAAGTATTGATATTTCAACCTTGCATAGTATTCTGTTACCTCCCTAAACTCAGGCATAAGTTCCAGTAGCTTATTACTCATGGGTTCCTTGGGATTTTTCATATATATGATCTTGCATTTGCATTTTAATGCAGTTTTACTTTTTCCTTTTGAATATGTTGCTTTTTAATTCTTCTCTTGCCTTAGTGTACTGATTAAGACCTTCAAGTCCAAATTTAAATCCAAAGCTGAGAGATCAGATCTCATTGCTATTTTTTGGAAAGCACGTTTTCTGAAGACAAATCATTTCAGATTTTCTTTGTCTGAAAAACTCTTTATTCTTCCTCACCTTTAGAATGGAAATTTCATTTTGAGTAGAATAAGAGTTACTTTGTTTCCTTTAAACATTTTCAGGATATCAATCCATTGCCCCTAGTTTGCATAGTGTTTGCTGAGCAAACACTTATCTTTGGCTTTCTGTATGTAGTACGTCTTTAACCCTGACCGTTTAAAAGATTTTTTTTTTTCGATTCCTGAATTTCAGCGATTTGATTATGGTATTCTTTGGTGTGGTTTGTTTTGTACTTATCTTGCTTGGGTAGGTTGAGATTCTTGGTTATATGTGCTTAAAGTTTTCAGCAGATTTGGGAAATATTTAGTTATTATTTCTTTAAGCATTTTTTTCTGTGACCTTTTCCTGGTACTTTAATTATATCAATGACAGACCATTTGATATTGTCTGACAAATCAACAAGTCTATTTTTTTTCAGAATTTTTTTCTTTATAGATTATTTTTAGATAGTTTCTATGAGTATGTTTCCAAGTTCACTGTTATTTTGTTTTCCTAAGTTTAAAATTTTGTTAATCTCATATAGTTCTATTATATGTTTATATAAATTATATTTATATATATCTTATTTTAACTCTAGGTCTATTTTTGCTTTTAGAGATATCCTCCATATCTTTTCTCATTATTCTCATATTTCCTCAATTCTTCAATTCCAGTTTATGGACTGATTGTCTCTTGATTAGAAATCATTCTCTTTTCCTTCCTTCCTTCCTTCCTTCCTTCCTTCCTTCCTTCCTGCCTTCCTTCTTTCTTTCTTTTTCATCTTCTTCTTTTTTTTTTAACTTTTAGGCATACTCTGTAATTTTTTTAATGGATTTCAGATAAGGAAAATGTCACATTGTTGAATGACAGGTTTTTGTTGTTTCACATAAGTGGTATTGGATTTTGATCTTGTCAGAAGGCAATTTACTAGCTAAGGCTTCTTTTAGAATTTGGTTGCAACAAGTCTAGATGAAATTTTAGGAAAAATATAACTTTTCTGCTAAGGGAGGCTGTTTTGGGTCTGTCTTGAATGTCCCAATTATTCAATGAGGGCTTTTCTTTCTGCTTGGTTAAAGGCTGATTATCTTCTCACCTTGTGTCCTTGTCCAGCTTACTGTTGTTCAGCCACACTCTCCTTGGTGTTGGGCTGCTTAGTTCTATAAAAGCACAGCTAACTGTTCAGCAAAGACTCAAGGTGATTCTAATAAGGTTTCTGGAGTGTGTTTTCATGGCGCAGTCCACTCTTGAGCTCTTCCTCACACCTGCTAATCGCCTCCTCTTTCTTGGACCATATCTCCGCTTCCCAACTCAGAATAATCAACTAGGCATCGTTCTTTCTGCACTGCAGGTCAGAATGTGCTTGCTTCTAGACAGAAATCTGGAGGGCTGTTTAGATTCATCTTGTTTTTTCTGTATTCAGGAAGCAACTTATGGCTCCACTGGAGTCTAAATGACACTCCTAGCGTATACAACTGGAAAACATTCGTGAATATGTGTACATGTGGGCATATGTACACACACATGCACACACACACACACACACACACACATACACATACATGCAGGTCCTGTACAACCCCCTATCCTAAGGTATTCTCCGGATGCATGAAACCATGGATAGTATCAACTTCTACATACATTTTTTTTCTCATGTGTACCCACCTTCAATATAGTTTAATGGACATAGACTTAGTAAGAGATTAACAATAACCAATAATAAAATAGAAAATTATATTAACAATATGCTATAATAAAAGGTATGTGAATTTGATCTCTCTCTCAAAATATTTTATAGTACAGTATTTTCAAGCTGTACTTGATTATGGGTAACAGAAACCATAAAAAGTGAAACTCCAGATTAGGGTGTACTATATACATGTATGTACATTTATGTGTGTGTAATTACTTACAGGTATTGAAAAATAGCAAAATACTATGATTCTATAAAATATGAAAATAAATAATATTCTTGTCTGTATACCTTGCTATATTCCCAGTACTCTGTCTTATGATTTTTCTGTTTATACCCATCCAATCTGTAAAGAGTAAGTAAGATTTCTTCCCTTCCCTTTCTATCCATTTCAACTGTCACGTGCTCAATTTTGGCTTTTTATTTTATTTTATTTTTTTGGTCAGCATTTTATATTTGATGCTTTCAGTAGACTAATAGTTAAAACTCAGGTTCTCAAAACTTGAAGATAAAAGATCCACATTGTGTCTAAAGTTTGGTGTGAAATAGTATAGTTGGGATAAGTCATTGATGTCAAAATGAAAGATTCTCTGGGCTAGTTATTAGATTTCTCATTCTTCTCAGAGTGCCTTTGGTGATTTCATCCATTCTTTCCCTTCTGTCTTTAAATTTGTCATAACATGTAAGTGAGCATCATTTTTTAATACAGAAGGACAGTAATTTTTTTCAAAAAAAGTTCTACTGAAAATCTAAAATAAAATAATGCTTATTGGAAAGTTACCTGTTTCTGAGAATGCTATTAGTTTTTCTTTCTGGGTTCTTGGCGTTTGATTTTATTGATTCTGTGTGCCTGGTAAACATTTGGAATGAGAAGAACAATACATCAAAAACTTCTGAAGGAGTAAAGAAAATTAAGCCTCTGTGGGCAACACTTCTTGGTTTACACCAGAGGTTGAGGAAGAAAACCTGAAGTGATAAGAGCATCTGAGTTTTTTCACTTCTCTTTAGCAGTGTGTGGCTGATATAAACAGGAAATCCAGCAGCAACTCTAAGGATCTCTGCCATTGTCTTAACCCAAAGAAAAGAATATTATATTGGATGAGTAACTAGGTATCAAGTGGGAAGCCAGCTGGATAACTTGCTGGTTCCCTGAACACTCAATGCTCTTTCAAGTCTCTAGTCCAATGCCATTTCCATTTCAAACACTACACAGTGTTTTCCTGGAATGCCCCCTACTCTGTGTACCAGGAAACTTTAGTCACTATTCAAACATCATTCAAATGCTTGTCTGTGGAGAATTCTCTTTCTTTACAAAGCAAACACATTTGCTACTTTTGCTATGTTTTCTATGTGCTCCATATAGTAGCAATCTTACAATATGTGGTTATTTTTTTCGGGCTGATCTCCACTCTATATACACTATGCTGATTTCCTCAAGAACAGGGTCATATGATACCTATCTCTTTAATCCCAATGGTCTATCATAATTCATATCCTAATGCTTAGGCATCCGTAGAAGTTCTCTTTGTATGTATAATCATTATTCAAAAGTATCTGTTACTTCTTTCTATTCCTTGCCACCAAGGGGCCTTAAAGAGTTGCCAGGGTGTTTTTCTCTCAGCTATGATATTTGGGATCACAGAGCTGTTTCTCTGTTTTGCATTAAGAAGAAAGAATAATTAGTCCCAAATTGCTTTCTGTTTGCATTAGATTACACATTTACATTTGAAATATAATCAGTTCAATTACTGAGACTAAATACATAATAGCATTTATCCCGACAGTCTCACTAACCATTCCTGTGATCTCAAAAGCACGGAGAATGTGATACTTTGTTTATTTTAGATTTTCTTTGGTTCAATTTTGCAGTATCCTAAAATAACAGTGGGACTCTTAAGTCCTTGCTTTTACACAGACCCTTGCACTTTCCATAGCCTCTTCAGGCTACATTTCAAATTCATGAAGATGCTTTATTGCAGGTAGTGTGCTTGGCACCTGTTATCCAGGGAGATTCTTGTCCTCTAGAGGTAATGTTGTATAAAATTCAATTTAATAACTTACAAAACACATGCACAAACATGTAGAAACAGAGTATCTCAGATTACAGGGAAATAGGTTCCCTCTACGTCTGACATCTATTGACATCGACTAACTTCATAATCTCCATAAGGATCCTGTGGGCAGTTGTGCCAGTTAGGGTTGTATTCAGCAATGAGTGACCAACATCTCCAAACGGGAGGCTTATATTAAGGTACTTATTTCTTTCTTTGCTAGACCAGGATAGTGAGTCTATAGTCACAGCAGAGACAGAGGCATTCCAGATTTCTTCCACATAATGTCCAAATTATGTCCCTCATGTCACCAAGGTTCGAATAAACATTTGAGCTTGGAGGAGAAAGGAGGATCTCCTCTTTGAAGGAGACCCATGGATGTCTCATGTGGTGCTTCCCCTTTGGTAGGAAACTAGCAGTAGGCCTGACGATGTCGTTATCATGGAGCTTTGCAGGTGAAGAGTGGCAGCTCAGGTAGCAATGTGGTGATGCATGGAGTTAGGAGACCTGGAACCTTCTAGCTAAGTCGTTTACAAAAGAGAGACTTGGTGTCCATCATCCACTTCTATGCATGCCCACCTTCTCAATGAAATAAAGAATAATTATCCATCAGATGAGAGGCAGTTTGTAATGATCAAATGACAGAACACATATAAAGTAATTGCAGACTATAGAGCCCCTTACTCTATAAGGGACTCGTGATCATCATTACATGATCATCATTATGCAAGTCAAGCTCCTGTAATGTAAATGTAAAATGACATTAATGTTTACAAAAGCCAGAAGATCGAAGATTTTTCAAGAAATGGTAGCTCCGCAGCAATTTCCTTTAACCAATGTGGGTGTTGCTTTCTACTCTTAACCCTGGACCTTTGCTATGTTATACTGCTTCCCCAGGACAGATCGCATTATGCATCTTTCAGGGCACGCCTCTTAGAATAAAAGAGCCCAGTCCAGCTTTATTCTAGTTTAACTGATTTCTTTCTGGATTGTAGCAAAGCCCAAGTATTTGTTTGCTGTGCCTTGTCTGACCTGAAGTGGCTTGCTCTACCTTGTCTGGTCTTACAGGTGAAGGGCAAGTAAAGGAAAGGAAGGTCAAGCTGAGTTATGGCTATCCACAGCAGCTGGCACCGTTAGGGTTTTAATGCACAATTAATAGTGCCTTGATAACTCTCAGTTTGCAGAAGGCTGCTCCTCCTATGTGTCACTAATTAAATGTACCACTCTGGTTCACTATGGCTAGAGTGGGTCAGTGAATGTTGTAGTACTTTGAAGGAGATAAAGTACTATTGAAATATTTCTCATGAAATGTCATTGGTCTTATGAGTATTTAGACCTTAATTCTTAAAATTCTCAGTATTTTAGCAGCCAGAAATAGTCTGACATATCATTTGGGTTCACCAGTCTGAAAACTAGCTTTGCATGGGACCAGGGGTGGGAAATCTAAGCCTGCAGGAGAGACTCTGTTGGAAGAATTCTAGTATTTTGTTCTGAATAGGACTTTCAAGTTATACAGTACACTGAATTTTCAGATATGGAAAATGATGCCCAGAGAAAGGAAGTAACCTGCTGTAGGTTATGTAAGCAGAGCATGACAGAACAGGGACAAAACACCCCAGTTTGTAAGATAATATAGAGAACTTCTGGGTGGTTTGTTTGTGCTTTTTAGAATCCATGAGATGAGGGAGAAAATTAAGATAAAACAGAACTTAAATTCAGATGACTAAATCCATGAGCAAAATGATAAAAGCATGAAAAAAATTCCACTTGATGAATACATTTCAAGTAAAACTATGAGTCTAGGATCAGCTCCTCATGAGCAGGCCTTTCAGCTTTGAGACCCTGAGTCATGAGGGCTGTGTGCTTAGTACAGAAGAGAAATGGCCTGGGCACTTAGTACTCGAGAATGATGGATAGAACTTTTAATACATGAGAGTGATGGACTGAGCACTTAGCACATCAGAGTGATGGGCTGTGTACTTAGCACAGCAGAGTGATGGGTTGCGCACTTAGTACATGAAAACTATGGACTGTGCAGTTAGTACATGAGAGTGAGGGACTGACCAGCTAAAAAATTCTAAAATTAGTTAAGTTGTTTCATTTTTAGGTAATGATTGCTTTTTTGATTACTTGGGCAAGCCCAAATAAAGAGGAAACTGGATTGTTTATCTGCATCAGGGCTCCAGGCCATGGGTTTGGGATCAGTGGCCAATTCCTGCCCTTCCAAGTTGAGAGGCTGAAATTCTCAGGCATAGAGCTCCTTTCTCTGGACATAGTACCTGTAAAGGCTATGGTTGGCTTGACTGTGACTGGACTTCATGGCTTGTATAAACCCTGGCTGGGTTTTATTAGAATTACAACTTCTCATTGTAACAAATGAAACAAACAAAATGGTGTTGGGTCCATTGCAGGGCCTAAGCACAGACTCATTACTCTGGAGCTGAGGCAGAGGACCTGAGCCCTCTAGAAGGTTCTGTGGTCTGTTTAAAGTGCCTGTGGGAGGGGCCACTTTCATAGAGACACCTCAAAGGAGACCCTGGACAGAGAGGAAAGACTTCTGGGGAGGTTAGTGCAAACTCAGTCTCCACCATGGGCCTCTCTATTGCTTCTCAGATTGGAGGGTAGGACTGTCCATACCCCTAGGTTGGTAAAAATAAGTCACAAGATAACCTACTCTAAAGACAGGTCCAACAAAGAATTGCAGTTCTCTGTGTTGTTTCTGTTTATCAGCCCTACTCATTTGGCAGTAATATCACAGAAATATTGGTAATAAGGCAACATGTACAATAATAAAAAGAATCATTAGCCGGGTGTGGTGGAGCACACCTGTAATCCCAGCCCTTGGGAGGCTGAGGCAGGAGGATCACGAGTTCAAAGCCAGCCTCAGCAAATTAGCAAGGCCCTAAGCAACTCAGTGAGACCCTGTCTCTGAATAAAATACAAAATAGGACTAGGGATGTGACTCAGTGGACGAGTGCCCCTGAGTTCACTCCCCAGTTCCAAAAAAAAAAAAAAAAGAATCATTAATTACATGACATGATTTTCAGATATTTTCCAAACATTGTCTTATCTAAAAGTCACACAATCCTCTAGTGAAGGGATTATTCAATCCATTTCATAGATGTAATCACTGAACCTCAGAATGGTGAGCCAAACTGTTGCTAAGGAGAAGATTATGTACTTAAAATATTTCTCTGTAATCCTGAAGTCAGTGTCTTGTCTACAGCATGACATGTTTACACATTCCTTTATAGTTTACAAACTGGATTCACGTCTATAAACTTTTTGATTTCTGTAATCTAGTTCTGCTTATGATCCTTATTTTATACATTAGGAAACTTCCCATGTTTATATTCCTAGGAAGTGAGAGAACTGGGATTTCAATTCAGGTCTTTCTGGTACTAGAAAATAAACAGAGGATTTTTAGTACCCTTATATGGTAATAACCTGTGATCCCAGGAACATCTGCTTTGTGCCTGGATCACGGTCACCAATCCTTATAGATTCTTGAGAGACACACACTATAGGGAATTAGGGAAAACAGAAGGAAAGAGCACATTATTATTTAGTTTAGATTTGGCTAAACACCCAGTGCAGAGACTTCTGGCAAACTCATCTGAACTATGAGTAACACTTCATTAAGTCTTTGGGCCTCAGCCCAAGGCTGACCATGAGGTCAACTGCTCCATGTCCTTACTGAGCTCAGCATGCATCTTTGCATTTTACCCTCATGTGGTTCTTTGACTGGAAGCTCCAGCAAAATGGAAGCAAAGATCTGCAACCAGGCTCTGACTTCCAATGCACGTTGACCTGTGATCATTAGTGGAGTATTTACCAGGATGGGAAAGAAAACAGAAAAAGAAATCAGGAAAATTGGAACTTTCTTTCCTTCCATTTGTATCTGGAAAACTCTCATGGTGCCTTTCCTAATTTGAATTCCCCAAACTGTTGGATTTGGGCTTTTGTTGGCTTTCTCTCTTCCAATTAGCCCTAATCCCAACTTCGTAGATTATCAGGACTCTTCACCTGCTGCCTGCTGTTGGTTATTGTCAAACCTTTCAAAATTTCAGAAATCTCATTTCCTCCCACCCCTTGCCTTGAATGTTGATCTTTTTGTTTCTTTGAGGGACATAGTTGTCGATTACTAAAAAGTGACAAAAAAAAAAAAAAAAACCAAAAAAACCCACCCATTCACCCATGCGTTTTGTCCTAAAGTATAAATGCAAAATTCCGTGCATTCTAGATGTCTGCTTTTGTTAGTTTAGAAGCGGCACAGTGAATCTTGGTGGAATCAAATAAAGAACATTATAGGGGAGGAATTAATCTCAGTATCAGGATCAACAGTGGAGCAGCAGTAGGGAGTAATTACATAATTTGCGTGTGAGCAACACAATTCAGCTTAGACCAGACTCGAGCTTCCACTTGGATCAGTGTTGATGCCAAATACAAAGTCATTGGCGATCGGATTCGGTTGTAATTCAACTCTGCTA
The DNA here is from genome assembly GCA_020662805.1 of Glaucomys volans. Taxonomy (NCBI): domain Eukaryota; kingdom Metazoa; phylum Chordata; class Mammalia; order Rodentia; family Sciuridae; genus Glaucomys; species Glaucomys volans. The sequence goes on from JAJEJO010000418.1 coordinate 979,497, forward strand.
AACCAGATACGTGGAAAATGAATATCTAAACAGGACATTAAGCAGGCATTTGCTGTTCAGCAAGTGTTAATGAGGAAGCAGATGAATTCTGGAACGGGAGTCAGGCTCTCTGGATTTTCACCTTGAACTTGCCACTAAGTGACCTTGGGGCTTATTCACCAATTCTGGGTCTCAGTTTCCCCACAGTGAGATGAATAGAGGGTACCTCTTAAGTGCTGTAGTCGAGAATTTTGTGGTAGAGATCGTTACTTGAAAAGGAAAAGCAGCAGATGGTCTGAAAAGCTCTTTTCCTCTCATGTCTTGAAGTCCATTTCTGGATCCTTTCCCAAGCTTTAGCTTAAGAAGCATCTCCTCTCTGCAGCCTGTCCTGATTCCTCTGGTCATGAGATTCCTCTTTCTTTTTGATCCCCAGTGCTGGGATGAGTGCAGTTTGTGTCACCTAACACTTTGTACCATACATGATTATTTGTTCCCGTATCCTAGTATTGATTGAGCTTGCACAAATCCTTAAAAGCAGGGTAGACATTTAATCCATTTCTTCATCTCTTATCAGCCCTAGCACAGTGGATGGTGCAGAGTAGATATTTATTGTTTTGTGGTTTGATGATGAAGTTAATCAGTGTGTGTCTGGCTGAGTGGATAAATGAATGAATATATGAATAAAATGAAAATTAATAAAAAAGGAGGAAGGTGGCAATGGGTTGATTAATATAGTGATTGTAAACCTAACATTCTCCAGTGTTCTTTCTTTTTGTAGTCCCCGAAAACATGAAAATCTCATTTTCAAACAATTTTCAAGCACCTTGTGGCTATTTCTTCTCAAATAAGGCCATGGAAGGATTTAAAGCTGATTGACCAAGAACTCATTATGTTGGTTCAGCATCAACTTCAGTGTTCACTTTGGTTGTATTTTATAATGAATATTCTATGCAATTATGTATAGTCTCATTGCAATGTTATTTGTGAGTTATAGAAATCCTCTCCATTACAGCAATATATTGGCCTGAAATTCATTGCAGTGAGACCTAAATCAACTCCATTTTCAAGTTGAGGTCAAGTTAACTATGCTTTCCTTGTGGTCCCTGGATTGTGGAGGTGTGTGATGTTCTGGGTGCTGACTATAGAATAGTAAACCAAGAAAATCTCGGACTTGACACTGATCTCAATCATACTTGGAGTTAGAATAAATTTACAGGGACAATAGCAATGTACATCATCATTTATTAAATTAAGTTTAATGTAATAAATTAAATTAAAACTTTTTAACAGACTCAGTTTCACAAAGAATAGTTCTACTGTCTTCCAAATCCTTTCTTCTCCTCTAATTCATCCCTGCCTTCCCACCAGCCCCACCTAAGTACTAATCTGACTCTCTCCACAGTTTTGCCTTTTACAGAACGTCATGTAATTGGGATTATTCAATATGCTGCCTTTTCAACATGACTTCTTTTATTTAGTAATGTGCACCTAACATTTCTGCACATCTTCTCAGGTCTTGACAGCATACTCCTTTTTAGCACTGAATAATATTCCTCAATCTGAATCTGTCACTGTGTTTTACCTGTTCATTTAGTGAAAGACTTATTAGTTGCTCTCAAGTTATTTATTTATTTTTGTGGTGTTGGAGGTCATTTAGTTATTTATTTATTTTTGTGGCACTGGGGATTGAACCCAGGGCCTTGTGCATGCAAGGCAAGCACTCTACCAACCAAGCTATATCCCCAGTCCCACGTTTTGGCAGTTATGAATAAAGATGCTCTAACACCTGTGTGGAAGATTTTTTTATGGAAACAAGTTTTCAATTCACTTGGATAAATATGGTAGAGTTATGTTTATTTGTAGAAGAAAATAACAAACTCTCTTCTAAAGGCTGTACCATTTTGCAATCCAACAGCAATGAGAGGTCCTACTGCTCCACATCATGATCCACACTTGGCGGTGTTAATTTCCCAATTTTGGTCACTTCAATAGGTATATAATAGTATCTTATTATTGTTTACTTTTTAATTTTTATTTCATGATGTGGGACACTTTTCATATGATTGCTATCTGCATATATTTTTTGGTGACGAGTCTGCAAGGTTTTTTTTTTTCATCCATTTCTAAAAATTGAGTTATTCATTTTCTTATTGTGGAGTTTGAAGGATTCATTGTGTGTTTTTGGGTAACAGTTCTTTGTTAGATATATCTTTTGTAAATATTTTCTAGTCTGTGGCTTGTCTTCTTCTCTTAACAGTCTCTTTCATAAAACAGAAAATTTCCATTTAAATGAAGACCAGCTTATCAATTTTTTTTCATGGATCAGACTTTTGATGCTTTATCTAAAAAGTCATTGCCATACTTAGGTCATCTAGATTTTCTTTTGTTACGCCATAGGAATTATAGTTTTACATTTGTGTCTATGATCCATTCTATGTTTATCTTTCTGAAGGATGTAAAGCCTGGTTCTAGTTTCTTTTATTGCACATGGATGTCTAACTGTTCCAGTACCTCGTATTGAAAAACTTATCATGTCTTCATTGTATGGGCTTTGATCTTTTGCCAAGAAAATTGGTTGACTATTTTCTTGTGTGTCTATTTCTGGGCTGTCTATTCAATTTCATTGATCGATTCACTGAGATTTTCAGTAATACCATGCTATGTTGGTTACTGTAGTTACAATGTGAGTCTTGAAGTTGGGTAGTTTTAATCCTCTGAGTTTCTCTTCCTTCAATGCTGTGTTGGTTGTGTCTCTTGACACACATACAGGCCAAGCTTTAGAATCAGTTTGTTGATATCAACAACATAACTTGCTGAGATTGTGATTGTGATTGCATTGAATCTAAATATTAAATGGGGAAGAACTGACATCTTAATGGTGTTGTGTCTTTCTAGCTATGAGCATCAAGTATCTTTCTATTTAGTTCTTTGAACTCTTTCACCAGAGTTTTGGAATTTTCCTCATGTAGCTCTCACATATGTGATGTTATGTTTATACCAAAGTATTTGAAGTATCATGTTTTTAATTCCAAATTGTGTTTTGTATATTTACATTGCATCCTAAAACCTTGCTACTATTGCTTATTAATTCTAGGAGTTATTTTGGTTGATTTTCTGAGATTGTCTATGTAGACCATCATGTGAACAAAGACAGTTTTATTTCTTCCTTCCCAATCAGTATAGCTCTGGTTTCCTTTTCTTATTTCATTGCATCAGATACTAAAGAGGAGTGCCTTGTTCATGATTTTAGTGGGAAGTTTCTAGTTTCTCACCACTAAGTACAATCTTACTGCAAGGTTTTTTCTTCTCTTTTTTCTTTTGTGTGTTTAGATATTCTCTATCAAATTGAAGAAGCTCTGTTCTATCCCGTTTGCTAAGCAGTTTTTACTCAAATCATTGTTACATTTGGTGAAATGTTTTTTGTTTTTATTTTTTTGCATCTTTTGCTATGGTTATGTGATGTTTTTCTTCTTTAGCCTTTTGATGTCATAGGTTGTCGTAACTGACGTTTTAATGATGAGCCAACCTTGTACACCTTGAATAAATCCCTCTTAGTCATGGTGTCACGGTGTACAATTCTTTTCTTTTTTCTTTTTTCTTTATATTGTTGGATTCAGTTTGCCATTATTTTGTTGATAATTTTTTCATCTCACCTCTTCTTCTTATTTCATCAATTATCTTGTAATTCAGATTAAGCCAAAATATATTCCATTGTTGAATCCAAAGAAAATATCACAAACATAGTTTCTGTACAGAGTACAGGATATTTATCAATTGTCCTTCTTTTACTTATTTTAATTAACATAAGTATGCAGAAGTAAGGGTTGGTTTTACATTATTCATATTGGAAATACTTTTCCCTTCATTCAATCCTCTATGCATTTTTTCTGTACACAACATTAGCTGTGGAAAGTAATTTAACTCAGTTCCAATACCCATCAATGAAGTAACAGAGCCAAGACTTCTACCTCATTACAAATTCAAGTTTTTGCCACTATGACATAGAAGCCAGATTTTTTTTTAATGGTTTTGCTTTTGTTTTTTGTCTGATGAATCCTTTCATCTTTAGAAATCATGCTGAAAAAGGAAGAGAATTTGTAATTCTTTAAACCATAGAGGTAAGGCTTTGCCTGTGCTTAATCTTTCTGGGACTTCAGGCTACCCGTGTAGCATCAGGACTTCCTAAAAGAAGGATGCACAAAAACAATGTCATCTCACTCTGGGTGACCTTCCCATTTAGAGTCAAGAACTTGTAATCTGACAACCACTAGTCTAGTGGTCCAGTCACAAATGTCACCTTTCACGTAGCGTCTTTGATTTCTCTTTTCTTCCAGTTGGATCCTGGGGAGTATTTTATTGTTTGAAGAATGAGCCATGGTGCCCCACTAGCCTACATCATGTAGCCTCCATGTAGCCTCCTAGGGCCATTTCCAAAGGCAGGCTGTCTCTTGGGATTTCCTCCTTAGTTATAAACAGACACTCACACCACAGTGGGGCCATGATATCCAGCCAAGTTTTTGTTGGTTTCTCTTTTCTATCTTGAGTCATATGCCATTCCCCTTGGTCACCACTCAGAGCCTTTCTCTGTGTGAATAAATTTCCCAGAATAATAGGCAACAACAATCCATCTGCCCAAAGTTTTCAGCATACTTAAGTGAGGGCAGAATGCAAATTATGACCACTTCTCTTCCCATGCTCCAATGCTATCTGAACTCATTGAATGCCCTTAGCTGGACTGGCATCTGTAATAGGTTCCTCCTTAGTTCTGGTACTCTTGACTTTCTTGTTGTTCTAGTTTTCATCCAAGTGATGGCAGATATTATAAATCTCTAATGCAGGATGCACTGTGATGTCTACTTCTTTAATATATTTTTTTTTTCAGAACTACAAAGAAACTGCCTTGCCAGAACTGTTCTGACCAAGAGGCAATCAGTATCAAGAACACTTCCTTATTAATAATTTCCAATGTGGTTCTTTTGAATTTGATGAATTCCAATAAGCTCAGACGTGCTGTATTTAAATTATTGCATAAACAGACCTGATTGATGATGACCACTTACTAATCTCACAGTGTGGCAGACCAATGCATCCTCAATGCCACTGCTGAATTAGTTCAGGATGCTTCTAAGGCTAGACAAGACATTGTTGTGAGCAAGTCATGTAGCTGCACAGACACACCTCAGATCTATTTGTTTCTTTAATTAATCTGCATTTCACTGGAACACAATTTCATTCTTACACTGCTGTAGTTTATGGTCATAATAATAATCTTTGTGTAATACTGAAACTTAAAGGGCTTTAGCAGCACCCTGACCTAGGGAAGTCATCAGGTTTAGGGGAAACAGCATTGACCTTAGCACCAGAAACTATCTCAAAGTCATGTGGTCACAAGTAATAAAGTTGGTCTGTTCCTCCTTTCTCCCTCCTCTCTCTGCATTCTCTTTGGCAAATTGATGAACACATAACCTATTGAATTAAAGCTAATTTTAGTTCCAGAGCCATTAGGAAATAAGATCCTGCAGAAATTTTAAGTAATTTCATTTCAGCTGATTAAGATGTTTAGGTATAATGCATCACATTTTATGCTTGAAATCATTGTCAAAATCAAAAGCACACTGAGTACTCTGCGTCCTATGAGCTAGAAAATTGGTGGTGATGTCTATTTAAAACTTTTGATAACTCAGTGAAAAATTCCTTGAGAGATTTTCTAACTCCTTAGTCATGAGGGAAAGGTTGGAAGTTCCCAGACACTTGTAGGATGCAGCCCAAGCCATCAAAGACCTCTTTACACATTTGCATTTTCATGATTTGTTTTTAATTTTGATGTCAACTTTTTCTGAACCTCTTCTTGCCTCCATTTTAGTCTTATTGAGTCAATTTTCGTCTTAATGATTTTTATTCCCTACAGCTCAAAAATTAACTCACGGTATACACAAAATTAATTACGAACCAAACCCCTGTGATAGGTAATAAAGATGCCCTCAAGAAAAAAGACTTAATATCTTTTAAACCAAAATAATATGTCCAGAGATCTGCAATCAGGCACCTTAGATCTCTCTGAACAGCTAACATTTTGTAAGTGCTTGCTCTATGCCAGATATTTCACTGGTGCTGAACATAGGCTGTTTCAGTTTATCTTGATAATTATTCTAAGAATAGGCATGGATCAACTTGCTTATCCATGGAAGTATGATGATGTGCAATCCTTTTGGGAATATTTTGGTCAATATTCTTTAAGGTCACAGGGGAGACATTACCTGCCCTTCACCAGAAGGCTAGGGAGCTGGTGGGACAGGGTTTTGTTGAGTACCAATCACATGACAGCACTGTTCCAGAAGTACTGGTCATGAAGGAGGAGGCAAGGAGGAATGTCCCAACTCGGCCACCCTGGGTGACACTGGGAATGAAGGGAAGGGAATGGCCAGAGCCCCAGCTACCCTATCTTAAAGCACTTCCTACCTTCTTTCTCCCACCTGTTCCCCTTAAAACTGTTCTTGTCACTAGAGAAGAGTGAGGTGAACAGGCCCTTATTGTCAAAAAGATTCAAGTTCAAATCTCTGCCTCATAACTTGCTAGTTTTATCATTAAACCCTCTGAATTTTAATTTTATTGTCTGTAGAGTAGAAATATTAATTTTTGCATCAAAAACATTTTGATAATAAAAGAACAACAATAAATGGGTTAGATATGATCTATGCAACGCCACAGCTGCAGCGTGGGGTGCTCAGTTAGGGTGGGGTCTCCCTTTTAATCTTTGCTCTCAGGAAAGACTTTGGTGTCACTCTTTTGTGCTTTGATACAAACTCCAAGCCAGATTTTCCTTCTCAAAAAGATAGCTGAACACTACACCTGACCTTTCACTGGCTTCTTCCCTTCAAGGAATTCCAAAATGTCAAAGATTTTATTAAGCATGTTTACTTGGGGCATATTTTGGAGCTGCAAAATTCAACACAGCACAGGTGACTTTTATGCTTATTATTCAAGGTGTGGGGCTTCTACTCCGAGAGATGGGGGTAGTTGAGTTGCAAGGGATGTCCCAAAGGAAACAAAACCAACTACTCTGCCACAACCACTGAAATGCAGAAATAACCTTGGGTTATTTCAAACTCTAATGTGCAAGATTCTGTTTCCCTGGCAAGTGATACCAAGGCTTAGGCTTACTCTGAAAAAGTGCACTGAAGTTACAGCACTTCAAAAGAGCCTCCTTCCCATCAGCAAGTAAGCAGTCTTTGATGTAATCAATAAGTGCAATTATAGAATCAGCGACTGGGACCCCATTCCTTAGGCTACTCACCAAAATGCCATTCTTAGATCTTTGCCAGGCATCAGGGAAATACTTTATCATTCCAGTTTTCTGAATATGTTTATTTAGAGTTTAATTCTTCTGCTTTGCCAAGAGACCCACCTCAATATCTCAAGGAGGAACATCAGATGCAACTTTGTGTAGCTAAAATAATTCTATTCTGTTTAATTTTTTGGCCCTCTCCTCTACTGCCCCACTCCTATGCATATTCTACTCTTTTTTTCTGTTTCTTCTTTTTTCTCCTCTTTTTGAGCCTTAAAGATTTAGTGTGGTTAAAAATTATTTTTAATTCTGTTCAGACTTCAAATATTTGGTGGAATTAAATAAACTGCATTTAAATACTGAAATTTCAAACTGGTGTGGTTTTGTAAAGTAAATCTTTGTCCTTAAAAATAATATGTTCTTTCACTATGAAAATCAGTATGGAGGTTCCTCAAAAGACTAGGCATGAAACCATCATATGATCCATCCATACCTCTCCTCAGTATTTATCCTGATGAAGGAAAGTCATCTTACTACAGTGATAAATGCATACCCAAGTTTATAGCAGCACAATTCAAACTATGGAACCAGCCTAGGTATCCATCAATGGATGAATGGATAAAGAAAATGTGGTATATATACACAATGGAGTTTGCCTCAGCCCCAATGAAATTATGTCATCTGAAGGAAAATGGATGGAAACAGAGACTATGTTATGTTAAGTGAAATAAGTCAAGCTGAGAAGGTCAATGGTCATATGTTTTCTCTTATGTGGGAAAAAGTTGGATGTAGATCTCATGAAAATCAAAGGGGATCACTAGAGGAAAGGGGCGAAGGAGAGGGAGGTGAGAAGGTAGGGGAAGTGCTGTGGAGTTTTATTGGCCAGATTATATTGTTATATTGTGTGCATGTATGAAAATGTAACAACAAATCCCACTATTTTGTACAACTGTAATATTTTCCCCACCAATAAAAGTGTGGGGAAAATATTGTATTTCTTCACTCTTTCATTCTGTGGATGCTCACTGAATGCCTTCTAGGTGTGGTCCTGGAGATGAAGATGTGGCTGTTATATGGTTTCTCTTCTGAAAATGCTCATAGCTATGTAGGAAGTACAAGATGCAAATAAAATTATTAATAAAACAGAACAGGAAAAAGGGATGAAGAGACATCTACAGGGAATGAGATTTCGTTTTGTTTTGCTGAAGAAATTGTTCAACTGGATCCTGAATATTGACTGCAAGTAATGAAACCAACACTTTGTGGTTGAAATACACAAGAGGAACCACTAATTGGAATCATCCCCAGGTAAAGCTGTCTACCTTGTCTGGAGCCCCAGATGCATAAAGAGATGTGTTGGGAAATAAGATAGGAAAGCTGTATCTCATGTGCAGAGAGATACCAAGTGTTGGGGACAGAAGAATAGACACATTGGCACTGCCACCCCATCACCTATGGGTCTGTTCTTCAAACTGATGTCTCTTTTGGGTGCTGACTTCAGTGTGATCTATTGTAGCAACCATGCAGCAATGCTCAGTATGAGAAGATGTGGCTCGGGGTGGCATGGTTAAGAGCAGAAAGAAATAACATAAGGAGTGACCTGAAATGAGAGCCAGAGAACAGCAGATCTGGCCCTCCCATGCCTTTATGGTACTCTCCCCGCAACCCTGTTCTTGCAGTTGTTACCCAGGTTACTAAAATGGGGTTAATTTTACAGTTGAAAAAAAGCAATGTTTAGGAATGTGTAGGAATACTACAGTGAATTTAGGATTTTTTTCTGCAAGAAAATTCCAAAAGGTCAATATTTTTATTGTTTATTGTTAAAACATAAACTCCTTATTAATGATCTGAAGTGAAAAATACTGAAAACATTTTATGTTTTGAATGGTGCTCCACATTTAAGGTATATAAAAACATTTCCCAGTTAAAAAAAATCTTTTTGTTGATAGGCTATTAATACTGATCAAATATACTAGAGCCCAAATTCATGGATAAAACTCAATGTGTTCTAGTGAATTCACCATTTTCATAAATCAGGGAATATTGGGGTATTTTCTTTCTTTCTTTCTTTCTTTTTTTGTTCTGTACAGACACAATATCTTTTCTTTTTTTATTTATTTTTTTATTTGCTTATTGATTCATTGATCACAAATGGAGTACAGCTATTGTTTCTCTGGTTGTACACAAAGTAGAGTCACACCATCTGTGCATTCATACATGTATACAGGGCAATGATGTCTGTCACACATTCTGTTATTATTCTTACCCCCCACCC
>JAJEJO010000418.1:994035-1029762 GCA_020662805.1 Glaucomys volans
ATATGCTGCCTTCAAGAGGCTCATCTCATAGAAAAACATGCCCACAGACTAAAGGTGAAAGGTTGGGAAAAAACATACCATGCACATGGACTGGGTATTTTATTTCTTTTCAGGAATACTATGTAATACTCACATATACATGGGAGACACAATGAGTCTAGTGAATTGGGTTTAAGTTGGTTAGCATCACCAACAGAGATCAGATGTGAAAAATAGATTCATGGTGGGCATATGTGCAAGAGAACAACTTGGGTCAATTAGATGCTACAATTTATTTTTTTGTTTAATAATGAAAATGAAGCATAGTAAAATGTCAGTGACTGTATTATTAATAGCCATCAAATATCTGGGTCTACCCATGAATAAACTAAAACTTCCCTTTATTTAAAAAGTATTTGACTTATTATTTTTTAAAAAAATTAATAGCTTTCTTTTCTATTGCTAATCAACTCAAGCAAGGAAATAAAACTTGAAGAGTTATGGAAAATAATATTCCTACAAGACAGCTCTCCAAGAAAAATGGAGGGACAGTGTGGCTTGGAGGGGGGAGGGGAAATTAGAAAAACATTGAGCCTCTCCCAGTGCATCCTCTCCCCATAACAATGGGCCCTGAAGGGATAAAGCAAACTTTCATCCCTTCGCAGGTTCATCCCCAGCACCTCCATCAAAAGAAACATTACTCCTTCCCAATTCCAGTGCATCTTGAAGGAAGAAGGCAAATACTGAAATGCTGGGTCCTGGACTTTGACCTTCCCCCATTGCAAATTAACCCTCAATGGAAGCAGAGCAAATATTGAAACTCAGGGAAACAATGGGTCCCAGAGAAAGAAAAGCAATGGGCAAGGTTTGAGTACTCATCCCTCAGGATCTGGACTCCTGTCTCCCCAGGTAACAATGAGTTTCAACCTTTTCATAATGACCTTCCTAAGTTAAAGTCTGAACATGTGAACTAGCTCCTGACTGTTCAAACTGCAGTCTGCAGTCTCCAATGAAACTATGAAAACCCAGACTCCATCTGCAACCTGGGGGCCAGCTCCATACCCAGAAAACAGGCCCTCCTGTGCCTGATGGATAGGCCTCGATGCAGAATAAAGGAAAGCTTGTTGATTGGAGGTTTGCTTCCAGTCCCCTGCCACCATCATCTGTGGGCCATGAGCTTACAAAACCCACTAGGAAATTCAGTTTCATTATTTACATAGTTGAATAAGTTGGCTTGACACGTGTAAATCCTCTGCTCTGGAAAGCTGATGGAAAGGTTAGCATTTCCTCTACTAGGTGAAGAACCAGTGGCCGCATGACTCAGTTCTTTGCATAGGAAAACCATGGAATGAGGTTTCTTTCAGACATCTGTAACAAAAATACTGGACAATAGATTGTTTTTTGAAGAGGAATCAAACTATTTGCTTTCAGGAACAAATATGCTTTCTTGTGGTTGAGAGTAAAATCACTACCATATATTTAAGGTTCATGTGACTTAGAAGTCGTCTCCCTTGAGTTAAAAATTGTATCAAAGTTCATTAAACATTTAGCCTAAAAAAGTAGTAGTTTTGATGTAAATAAATAGGAAAGACCTTTACTGTTGTGGTAATACTAAGAAAAACCAGGACAAAATAATAATTATATCTATTTAAGAGAAGGAATGGTTGGCAAAAGGAAGCCTAAGTGCATTGTCTTATAAAGAAAAACTGGTTACAGGTGAATAAGGAGGTGTGGCAGCCTCCTGGGGGATCAGGTGAAGCAGGCTGTGCCCAGGACAGGAGAAGAGGTCAGCCAGGGCATTGCCTGGTTGAGAGCCAGCCCAACAGCAGGAGAAGGTGGATGCTGGCAAGATGGATTGGAGCCCAGGGAACCTTGAATATAGCAATATCTCAAGTGGCTGAAAATTCCCTCTGTGCCCCTCTGTCATTCAGCAGGCAGTAAAGAAAGGCTGCGAAGCAAAATAAATTTGGGCATTGGGTATGTGCTCATAGGTCTGGAACTGAGGATGCTCTGCTGCTAAGTCTAAGGGCAGAACCTGAGTCCACCTCCTCCTGGATCCCAGACCTCCTCCTCCACCAGTCATGCTCTGGACATGGGGATCAGGCTGAAAGGAGATGATTTTAATCTAGTTCCAGATCAAATTGACTTTTGGTGAAATTCAAATAGCAGCCTCCTTATCTCAGCTCCAAAACAGGAAAGAATTTATATTCTGTAGGAGAAGATGAAATAAAATAGAACAAATCAACCAAAGACCTTCCCCCTTGTAAGTGGAAAATGATGGCTGCAGACCTCAACAGATTCAGAGAAGCCATTTATTCAATCGTGGACTTGGGCACCATTAGGGTCTTGGTTTCCAGTTGTGAAAATGGTCGTGGATTACAGAGGGGATTTTAGTTTTATAGGGTACAATGAGGATGGTTCAATCATTGGAAACTGTGGACATGCATTATGGACAGTCAAGGGCTAGTTTTGCAGGTTGAAACTTTAACTTAGGAAGGTTGTTGTAAAAAGGTTAAAACTCATTGTTTCCTGGGAAGACAGGAGTCCAGATCCTGAGGGATGAGTACTCAAATCTCTCTTGCTCATTGCTTTTCTTTCTCTGGGATTGAGCCATTGTTTCCCAGTTTTGATATTTGCTGTGCCTCCATTTAGGACTAATTTGCAAAGGTGGAAGGTCAAAGTTCAGAGCCCAGCATGCAGTGTCTACCCCTTTCCTTCAGGGCCCCTTGTTATTAGGAAAGGATTTGCTGGGAGGTTAATCCTTGGCAGGTTGCCCCTGTCTCCTCCCCAGCTGCACCTCTCTCTGCTTTACTTCGGGGGCTATCTTGTAGGAATATCATTTTCTATAACCCTCCACCCCTAACCTTAGTATTCTTCAAACTCCACTGTTTTTCAGAACAATATGTTACAATTTTTTTAAAATTATGAGATGTAAGGAAAAACAACCCTCAGAAAAAAAACCTGACAATTAAGATCCTCTCTGCTTTCAGCCCTCAAAGCCCCCTGCAGCCTGCAGTTGCGGAGTGTGAAGGGCATGGCCTGGCTCCAGTTCCTGCAGCCTGCAGGCAGGTGCTGCCCGCGCCCCCTGGTGGCTAGGCTGTGGAGCACGCACTCATCACTTTTTCCTTACAGATGGTTCAGGAGGAAGTAGAAATAAATGTATGTATTCAATTTGCTATGTTTAACTCCAAATTGCCTTTTTAGTGGTTTTATCTAAGCTGCCAGTGAATTCTGGGCTGTCTTATTATCTTTATTAAATTATGAGTATATAAAACAAATATATTTATAAATGAGATGCATTTATATATGTGTGTATATACATATAGATATATATAAAACCCATGATGGATGTAAAGCTCAAGGTTACACCCAGGCGAAAACTGTCTTTGATGTGTTCTTGCCCTTTAGAATGCATAGTCTCAATATGGCCTCCTTGTGGAGTCCTCCTTTCCCTGATTTTGTTCTCTCTCTCTCTCTTTCTCTCTCTCTCTCTCTCTTTCTCTTTTTGCCATTATTTTAAAGCATTTTCAGTGGAAAGGTTTTTTAGGGTCTCTAATCTGGGACACTGCTGGACACTGGCCATTTTGGGTTCTTCTTTAGTGATAAAACTTGACAGCATGACTATCCGATATGTGGGTTCATGTTGGGGTTTCCCCATTCAGCACAGCCAGGCCTGCACCTCCCCTAACACCTTGTAAATAAAATTAGGGATGTGGAAGCTAAGGCCTGGGCCTTTGTGATGATGACAGAGTGTACTTCTTCCACAAGACCCAGATGCAGTCTTTAAAGATCTGCTGATTTTAGAGACAGGGCTTTGGGGTTAGGAAAATATGGAATTAATTCTTAATTTTCCACATTTTATAGAGTAAATCTTCTCATGTTATTTCACCTCTCTGAACTTTTAATATAATCTCTAAAATGGGAACTATCATGCCTGCCTCATTGTTCCCTGAGGATCACTTGGAATTGAAAATGCATACACTATAGTGACCAGAAAGGAGTAGTCACTCACATGGTGATATTAAAAGTAGGATGCTGTCATTTGTTATTTTGTCCCTGGTGGTGTCTCCAAGTGGGTATGATCTGAACACATGTGAGTGGCAGGTCATGTAATGAAGGGACAGTCCATAATTTTCTTGCTTATAAGGAAATATTCTGGATCCATGTTTCGAGATTAGTTTTATGGCCTTAGGAAGAATTGTCCTTCATAATCCTTAGCTTCTCATGAAACCTCAGAGACGGAATTTCTACAGCATTTGCAATGGACTTTTGGATCTTCTGAGTTTTGCACCTGGATTGTGAGTGGTCTTGTACACATAGTAGCCTCATTATTGAGTTATGAGGCCTCAAACAAATGACAATTGGCAGTGGGCATTCCCATGTGACTTAACATTACTCCATTTGGAAAAATGGTTATGGAAATGAGGACCCCTGCTCTTACCTTCTAGCACACTTATTATCCTTCAGACCTGAGCTGCAGTGATGTGATAAATAATTTAGTGGCACAGTAGCTCCTTTCATATCAAAAAATCTGCAGTGATTTTTCAAGGATGTCTCAATGCCATGGTCCCCATCAATGTGACCAAGGAAGTAGCACGCTGCACCTGCGTGTGGTGCAGCAGATCTCCATTGTGGCTGCCACACTTTGCAGAGCAGGGAAATCTGGATTAAATATAAACAAGTAAATTTGGTAATGCTTTCCTCAGGAAATTGCCTTTCCATGTCTTGCTTTAAATAAAAATAATTTCTAGCCAATTTAATGAATTTTTATGTAGAAAGACAGTGTTTATGAAATACAGAGTAAGGCGATAACCCTTTGCTGTGCTGCTTGAAGGGTGATTGAAAATAGTATAATCATGTTTTGATCTTAGAGACTGAAATATAATGTGTGAGTTGATCTGTGGGTAATTTCCTTTTCTTTGTCATTTAATTGGGTTGATATCTTTCTCTCTCAACTCCTTATCAACTCAGACATATTTAAAAAAAAAACTACCACCAGGCATGGTGGTGCCTGCCTGGAATTCCAGTGGCTTGGGAAGCTGAGGTAGGATGATTGCAAGTTTGAGGCCAGTCTCAGCAACTTAGCAAAGGGCTGGGGATGTGGTTCAGTGGTTAAGTGCCCCTGGATTCAATATCTAGTACCAAAACAACGACAGCAACAACAACAACAAACTAATTGCCTATCACATAGTATATGTCAAATTCTGGAAATAGGAATGGATGAGACCTTGTCTCCTTTCTGAAGGAGGTTATCAAGAATGGTAAGGATAGCTGGGCCCCTTGGCACATGCCTGCAATTCCAGGGATTTGGGAGGCTGAGGCAAGAGGATTGCAGATTGATAGCCAGCCTCAGCAACTTGGTGAATCCCTGAGCAACTTAGCAAGATCCTGTCTCAAAATAAAATATAAAAAAGGGTTGGAGATGTGGCTCAGTGGTTATGTGTCCCTGGGTTCAATTCCTGTTACGAAAAGAAGAATAAAGAATGGAAAGGAGACTAATGAAGATCTCAGAGCTGGGACAGACTGAATATAGAAAAAATAGACATCTAGGACTTCATAAGTTGGTAGTACTCGAAAGTAATCTTAAAGAATTGCTAAAACAAAGGCAAGGGGAATGTTAGTTCAAGAAGAAGAAATGGCAAAACAAAACCTAAGAGGAACAAGAGAGCTTCATGAGTTTAGTGAATGAGATGCACTGGTTTGGCTTTATTAGAATCAGGGGAATACAACTCAAACCTAACCCGATGATGGACAACCCTAAATAACAAGTTTAGCATTTGTCTTTTATCCCTCATGCAGTTAGGAGACAGTAGCAAAGTGACATGATCAGTGTTTTGGAAAAATTTTCAACAGTATGGCCCACTGTTGGGAGTATTTTCAGAGAATTTAAGATTTTAAAACTACAGAGCATTGCACTTATATTGGTCATAAATATCATCATTAATGCTCTGGGGGTAAGAGAATCTAGGGATGGGGAACTTCTCTGTTTATTCTCCCTGGTAAGGGCTGTGGCTAACTGGTGGCTCTCACAGAGCTGGAATGGAGACCACACAGGGTCTGATACCCATGGTGCAGCTCATGGTGCCTGGTGGAGACTCTCAGGTCATGTCCAAGGGTGATTCTCAAGTTGACTTTGTGTAATATGCCACAGATGGATGGTCAAAAACAGAGGAAACCTAGAAATAAACTAGGAGACAAGACTAGGCCCAGCATGTCATAGAGTGAATCACAGACATAGGTGTAAGAAATAGATGGGAACTGACAGAAAGGAGAGGAAGTATGGAAAACTCCAAAGGGGAGAGCCAGAGGGTGGGATTTTAAACTTATTATTATTATTTATCCCCAAATATGTTTCTTGAGCAGTGGTTCAAACACAGGAGGTCCAAATAGAGCAAATGAGAGATGATTAGGGAATGAAACCCCATTGGCACTGGGAGGAGCAGGGAGGGGAGGAGAAATTCCAGAGATGCCAGAGACTTGAGGAGCAATCAGATGAAAGTGGGGGAATGAAGGTATTTGTGAACCTGAACAGCTTGGGCAAACAGAAAGTAGACTAGATTTAATGGTAGATGGTAATAAGGTCAGCTTGAAGACACTATCAAAGTAGGAACTGGGCTTGCAGCACACTGGGTGTTGGGGCAAGTTTTATGCAAAGGTAGATGTGAGAATTCATTTACTCTGAAACCTCAGTCTCTGTTGGATCCCTCTGGATCATCCATGCACTAAGCTGCCCAGCTCTGCTATGGGTGGGTTGTGTTGTAGGTCCATTCATGGGGCTAAAGAAGGGAACACAGAGTGGAAAGGATACAAAAGTCAAAACCTGAGCAGTCTCCTGCAGACATGAGCACAATTCCCATTAAAGAGACTGTTTTGTGATTTAGGTGGGACAGGGCTCTTGTAGAATTTCTTACTGTTTGTAAGGAAAAGGAGAAATTTTCCCTGTGGCTTCCTGTGTTTGGGGAGGCTTCTGTCAGTCTGCTGTCCTGCCCTGTGTGGTTCTACCCAGAGTCCTGCAGGAGGGGGCCTCTTGGGGACAAAGACCACCTCTGGCATAGTCTTGTTTTGACCTAAACATAGTGATATACATTGGAGATTCAAGTATTTGTTGAACTGAACATTTTCAGAGTGAAGGAAGCAACTCAGAAATTGAGACTTTAATTATTTTTTCCAACAGGGAAAGGTCTTGCTCTTCCAAGTCCTCCATGAGAGTCTCATGTAGGATTCCAGATCTCCCTAGCCCTCTTCTTCCTCCTGCAGCCCTTCCTTCCTTCCTCATATTTTGTCCCTCCTCCTTCACTAAGGATCATTTCCACCTCCCATCAGAGAAATATATCAGAACATTTTGTCTCCTTTGAGATCATGGGCATATACGTCTTCATATCTCAGCTGAGATGTGAATGGAAGCTTTTGCCTGCCCAGGTTTGGTGGACTCCACACAGCCAAGTCTTTAGTTCTGTTGCCTCACCTGGGGAAGATACAGGGATTTCAAATTACATCTGGATTCTCCTGGGGAGATATGGGTTTTCTCTGCTTTAGCTAAAGGCCTTGCCTTTCATTTGGAGAAATATTTATGTTCTCCAGTAGACAATAGTTTTATTACAAACAAGGATGATATATTCATTCTTGATGTGATTTTAACCATTACCCCATCATTGCTTTGACTGATGAACACTTCACTCCTTCTGACCTTGAAATAACAAGAGAGCCTTCTCAATAGATGACAGTGGCTCTGTTTTAGCTATCTCATGGGGTGGCATTTGCTCTAGGTAACTTTTTTTTTCCTAATTATTATTTTTTTCTTTCTCTTTTTTTTTTCCTCTAATCCTTACTTTCTCTTCTGGGCAGCGTGGAGGAGTGCTCAGTGTATACCATTACATTTATATCACTAGAAATGGACTAGAAATGATTTGGGGAGCTTCAGCATTTTATTGGTCCATGCCTTTTATCATCTCCTCTTAGCTGGTGGCTGGGAGAGAGTTGTGCAACCCTAAAACTTGGAGTAGCACCCTTCCCTTTGTCAGGAAAAGGGGATGAAGGGGACTGTGAGTAGAGACCTCTGCAAAAAAGTAGGGCACAGCACACTGAATCACAGAAAGCCCAAACATTCTTTCCTTAAATATTTTTCCAGTAGATGTAACCAGGGATCTTTTGAGAAATGGTTAATTCTAAGGCAATGAGGGCAAAAAATGAATAAGGAACATTTCATGCTAGAAAATGAAGATGTGTTCAGAGGTGTCTGCAGAAGTGTCAGAAGGACCCAAAAGCCAACTTCAAGATACTTCTGGCAAATACGAGACAATCTGACCATTAAAAGTAATGGTGGCAATGGATTGTTGCCCACTGAGAAGAATACATGACTTTACATTGATAATATAAAAGGAGTATGTAAACGCACGAGAAGGAAAAACTTCCTTACCATAGAACTGTGTCCTCCTAACAGAATACTCCTTCTGAACTCGTAATAACAAAGGGACTTCTTTTTATTTTTTTAATCTCCAACAATAGAGGTGGAGATAAAAATCATCATGTGACCTTCCTCTTGAAGAGCCACCACCCAGTGTTCCAGTGTAGCTTGGGAACAGCGTTGACTGTACACGACCTCAGCTCAAGGATGACACTTTTAAATGGTGTCAAAACTGGTGGGTCATATCACTTCCTGTGTTCAAGTCTCATCTCTTAGAATAATGGACTTAGGAATCTCCACATCCTTCACTTCACACAGTTGTGGTGTGGATCGATTTAGAGAACACGTGTGAAAAGTCTTGAACATCACAGCAAGCTACAAGTATTTATTTTATTATTCATTGTGATTGCATAGAGAAACTCAAGCAAGAGCTTTGCTTAAGCCAGTACTTCTTTACTTCCCACAGTTGTGTATGTGTATTTAAAGAATCAATATAGCCAAAAGAAGAGTAAATCACGAAAGCATTTATTTTTAAAATACAGACAATTTGACTTTTAGCTCTGTCCCTAGACCAGCAAATTATTAAAAATTCCTATTGTGATTGAGGGTCATGGAGAAAGTGTTGCTAGATGGTTCTACCCTTAAACTCTGAGCTGACTTGAGATACTACGTTGTGTCTGTGTAGATGAATGAATATGTGTGTGTAGGGGGGACTGGAGGGGTGTGATGGGGGAAGGAGAAGTGTTCTGAGGGACTGGATGGCCTTTCTTTAGGTTCAGCAGCAGGAAATGGGCACAGGAAGATGTAGTTAAATAAGGAGGGATATATACCAGGGTTGGACCTCTGAAAAGCACAAACATTTACAAACTCAAGTTCCAAAAGTTTAGGTAGGGATTCTTGAACAAGGGTGCTCTTAATTTTAGAGCTTTTTTTTTGAGAGGAAACTGAATTTTGCACCAGAAGGTTTAAAAAATAATTGAACTAGAAAAAGAGGATGTCTGTATTATCCTGGATTTGCTCTGTCATGACCGACAAGTGCGAACTTGGCTGCACCGTTCCAGCTGTTATAGGTAATGGAACACCTCTGTCTGGCATGTGTGTGGTGGGATAGGGAGAGCAGCAAGGAGAAAATAGTTACAATTTTGGATCAGCTGTTTCATATTTTTTCTTTCATTGTTTATTGGGGAAACAGTAGCTTCTTAATTCCACTTTCTTTATGGTAAATTAAAATTACAAAATGTCTGCCCTCATCCCCATTGTCAATTGCATAGCTTAGTGGCATTAAATATAGACATAGTTGTGATAAATATCAAATAATTTTCTATCCTTTTTTTTTTTAGAATTATTGCATCGTTCCATCAACTGAAAGATATTTTCTTGAATGTCTGTTAGACACTTCAAAATCCACATGTCAAATTCCAGATATCATCTTCCAACCCAATTCTTTTTTTTTTTTTTTTTGGTACTGGGGATTGAACCCAGGGGCACTCCACCACTGAGCCACATCCCCAGCCCTATTTTTGTATTTTATTTAGAGACAGGGTCTCACTGAGTTGCTTAGGGCCTCGCTAAGTTGCTGAGGCTGGCTTTGAACCCGCGATCCTCCTGCCTCAGACTCCCAAGTTCTGGGATTACAGGCATGCACCACCACTCCCGGTTCAGCCCAATTCTTAATCCCAAACTTGCTCTAGCTAATGAATGGCTCATTTCACCGAATGAAACTACAATCTACCAAGGTGCTTGCCAGGGGTAACTATTTACAATGGCAGGGCTAGAAGAGTTTGGGGAATGAAGTTTGTTTGTGACAGTTTCTTTTAAACATCATAAGGTAGTTGATCTTCAACTTGCCTAACCACACTCTTCCCTCTTTCACAAAGTCCTGTTGACCATAAGTGTCCTTCTTTCCTTCTTGAGGCTATGCCCAATACCTCTTTCAGGACCCTGGTCAACTCTGGGTTTTCCAAACTTTCCATATGATTTTTCATATTGTAGCTGGAGATGAATTTCATTCCACAGAAGGGCTACCCCTCTTCCAGAGCACTTTCGAGGTTCTCTTTTCCCACTGTAATGTGTCGATTTGAGCTCAATTGTTTTCCCTACTGGACCACAAGCTCCTTGAAGATAGGTACCATGTCCAACTAATCTTCGTATTATCAAGCTCCATTTTCCACATAGTAGAAACTTTATAAACATTTTCTGGGTAAATATGAGGAGAATCTGGAAAGCTTGTAACTGTGAATAGCTGTGAGGTTAGAGATTGTGCAAGGACCTGAAAGGACCATCTACATTTTGGATTTGTCTAGCGTTGTGATATGAAGTTCGGTACTAACTAGCTGTGTATCACCATGAAATTTTAAATTAAGACAAAATCAAATTAAAACTTTAGTTTCTTAGTGTCACTACCCACATTTGAGGTTCTTAGTGGCCACGTGTGTCTAGTTGCTGCAATAGTGGACAGCCAGGCCAAGGACAGCTCCATCAGTACAGGAGCTCTGCTGGTCTAGTGCATGGGAATTCCAAGTTTCCAGATCTTAGTTCCTGTGCTACCAAATCCTTATTTTCATCTGCCTTGATCTCTGCACTTCCTTTTCCTGCCCAGCCTCATCTGAGATCCTGGATTTTTTGCTCTATCCATATAACTAAGTTGGTATTCCTGGATAAGAGGACTTCTAACAATTCTATGGATCTACTGATTTTATCTAGTTAGATATTAATTTTTTCATAAACAACTTCACTGAGGAATAATTTATGTACCATAAAATTTATCCATTTTGTATAATTTAAAGAATTTGAATAAATTTACAGAGTTGTACAACTTTCATCACAATTTAATTTCAGAACATTTTTGTCAACCTCCAAAGACCCATTTGCTCTTTTACAGTCCTTCTTCATTGACATCCCTGTTCCTGAAACCCCTCATCTATTTTCTGTTTCTGTAGATTGTTTTTCTGGACATTTTATATAAATGAAATTGGGCAGCATGTGTTTTGTGTCTGGCTTCTTTAAATTAGCACAGTATTTTCTGAGATTTGTTATGTTGCAGTGTGTTGCAGCACTTTCTTTTTTTATTTATTCTTTTTAGTTATACATGACAATAGAATGTATTTTGACATATTATACATGTGTAGACTACACTTTCCCATTCTTCTCGTTGTGCATGATGAGGAGTTACATTAGTCATGTGTTCACATACGAACATAGGAAAGTAACATCCGATTCATTCTGTTATCTTTCCTATTCCCATTCCCCCTCTCTTCCCTTCATTCCCCTTTGCTAATTCAAAGTATTTCTATTCTTCCCTACTCTCCCCATTATTGTGAGTAAGTATCTGGATATCAGAGAGAGGATTCAGTGTTTGGTTTTGGGGGATTGGCTTATTTCACTTAGCATGATATTCTCCAGTTCCATCCATTTATCCCCAAATGTCATAATTTCATTTCTCTTTATGGCTGAATAATATTCCACTGTGTATGTATACCACATTTTCTTTTTCCATTCATCTGCTGAAGGGTTTATTTCTTTTTATGGATAAATAATATTTATGGTTTTAATATACTTCATTCTACCCATTTATGCATAGATGGACAATTGGGTTGTTTTCTACTTTTTGGCCATTATGAACAATGCTGCAATGACTGCCTGAATAACGTGTCTTTGTGTCGACACAGTTCAAATTCTCCTGGGTATATTCTTAAGAGCAGACCTTCTGGATCATGTGGTAAGTCCGCAGTTAACATTTTAAGAAACTGATAACTCTTTTCCAAAGTGGCTGTACCATTTTGCATTTCTTCCAGTGAGGTGTGGTGTTCCAGTTTCCCTACATCCTCCCATGTTCTCCAATGTCCTTGCCAATGCTAGTTACTGTCTTTTTGATTATCTTTATAGCAATGATGTCTCTTGTTTTAATTTGAATTTTTCTAAAGATAAATGATGTTGAGCATCTTTTATGTGCTTATTGGCCAATTTGTAAATCTTCTTTGATTAACTATCTATTCAAACATTTTGCCAATTATAAACTTTGATCTTTAGTCTTCTTAATATTGAGTTGTGAGAGTTTCTTATACATTCTGGACAAAAATGTTTTATCAGAAATATCACTTGCAATTATTTTTCTCTTAATCCATGTATGACATTTTTGCCTTCTGAATAGTATGTTTTGAATTTTTAAAGTTTTCAATTTTGATCAAGTCCAATTTTTATCAAATTTACTTTTGCTCTTGGGATAGAGAATCATGTGGCTTTATGGTAAAACTGGGTGGACCACCAAGGTATAAAAATTGATCTATTTCCTCATTTTAAATGCATTTTACTTATTCAAACAAAATTGTTCAATAATAGTGAAACTTACTCTCTTCCTTGGGAATACCAGTTCCATTAATATTTAAGAAACAACTCTAGGTGTAGCCCTTTCTTTGAATAAGGTTTTCCTTTCCACATGTCTTTCTTGATACAACTGTGTATGTTCACTCTGTACATTATTTCTTCCTTTATAAATCCCACAAGTTGGGCAATAGTACCACATGTCCCTCTGTCCCCAAATTGACTATTTTTGTTGATTTCCCCCTCCTGTATTTGAGACAGAAAGAAATAGTATTTCATCATTTTTGTTGTTCCTATCTAAAACACTTTGAATATTTTGTGTTAATTAGCCAGTAGTCTCAATTTCTTGGGAGCTTAGGTGACCTGGAATTGCTTTATATCAACTTTTTGTCAGACTTTATGCGGGGCAAAATGATTTAAAGTTATTTAGTTATTTAGTTAATATGAATATTTCATTGCTTGCTTGTCTTGTCTAGGCACTGTGATTATATGTTTATATGAAATTGTGCATTAAATTCAGTTAATTGTTAGGTAGAAGATAAAGAACCCAGAGTTTAGAAGTGTTAAGTAATTGAATAACTCTTCAAGCTTGGGAAAGAGATTTTGCTGATTTTAGAGCATATACTTTTCAATGCCATTTGTTCTTGACTTAGACCAGTTGGCCACAGATCTGTGTATTTAATGTCTTAATCCATTTAGAGCCTTGAAAGAAAATTTGCTTATCTCCCAATAGGTTTTTTTTTAATATATTGCTTAGTTAATATCCAAGTGTTTCTTTTGGATCTGAAAGTTCAAATCACTATTCCAAGGGTATGAGAACGTTTTGTGAAAGAAAATAAAAAGCATTTTCAATAGCGCTTAAAAAATACATACTAAGATGTTTTGTGATTATCATTATAGAATAATTGCATAATATTACAAAGTATTTAAATGATACAATCTTGAAATGTTATTCTCATTGTGGAATTTTTTAAAAAAACCATTTTGTGAATTTGTTGCAATGAGGGTGAAGAAAAATAGATGCCAACAGCATTAATAGGCTTATTTTTAGAATCTTTAATACATTAATGCTGATGGCCTCATCAATCTGTTTGAGTGTCCTTGGCATTTATGGTTTTCACTGATGGGTGGTATTTATAACTGTCTTAACAAGCAATTCCAGCCAGACCTGCTTTCACGTCATAAGTACTGGGAATTATTCATGTAGAAAATGATGTAAGAAGTGAAGCATAATTTCAAATGTACAAATTAAAATTTATTTTTCAGGCATGGCTCATCATTTTAGTTTTAATACAAAATTAAAAAAAACTATAGCAAAATCTTGAAACATGAGTGGGAAAGCCTGCCCTTTAAAGACCATTCCCAAAGGGAGATTAGGATTTAGCTTTTCAATCTGAAGGCCTTTCTTCAAATAAGTCTCTTTTAGTGGTTCCTTCTTACTGAATATAATGGACCATTTTGTCTTCCTTTGCCATTTCTTCCTGTCGCCGTCAGCACCATGAGTTATGATAAGTACTTTGCAGGAGTCTATGTCTCAGTTCAAATAATGGTTTAAAACTTCTCTGGTGATCCATGGGCCTTGCCTTAGGAAAACAAGGCAAAATAGGAAGGAGAATGTAGACGCAATTCCAGTTAAACCTGCTGAAACGACAAATCATGTGTTGCTAAAAAATATTTCGTTTTCAATATTTTGATTTTGTCTTCTAAACACATATTCCTTATCTCAACACTCCTTTTATAATTTTTGCTGCCCCCCCAAAAAAATCAATAAACCTCCTCAATTACAGCTAACTGTCAAAGTTTTGGGAACCTGGAATAAATAAATAAAAACAAAATTTTAAAATCTTCCTTGGCTTTGAAGTCTACCTCTCTTAAGTCCTGTTGAGTGTTAAACCTCTGAATCCTTGGGCTGATGATTCCCTTGCTGCATAGAGGATGGCATTTCATATTTGACCAGCTAGGTTTCTTCTTCTTGAATCTATTCATGGTAGCATGAATAAGCACTTAATTTAATAGAATTAAATTTTTGGCCTAATGAACACAAAACCATGCTTTAGAATATATTTCAGCCAACCGAACTGTCTTCCTGAAATTAATTATAATTGATTCCCATACCTACCTTGGTAGTCATTAATGATATTTCCTAAAATTTCCAATTCTCCATTCAAGGTAGGGTTGCTCTTCTTGGCCTCTTATGGCTGTATTGGACCCTGTAATTATTTCTGGTCAGTGAGATATGAGCAGTAATAATGTGTGTCCTAGTTGGGCTGAAGTTTTACTTGGTAGTGCAAAACGTTCAAAAGCTCCCTTTTTCCCCTAGCTTAATGACCAGCAGTGTTTGAAAGTAACTTTTTTAGACTAAGAGCTTGCAATGAGCAAATGCCTTCCATAAATGACATTTAGCATGAAATATGTCTTTGTTGTAAAATACTAAAATTTTGGGCTTGCTCATTACTGTAGCATAGCCAAACCTATCCTGACTGATTTTTTTCCTTTACTCCCTCAGCACTTACCAAATAAAATTCAGTGCATCCAAGATGAGCTATACACTCTCAGGTATTCAAGACCCTCTTAAATGTGGATTCATTCCACTTTTTATTTTCTTAAGTTGGTTCATGAGTCTTGCTTTCTGGTAAATTTGGACTTTGTATCTTCCCTATCAGACTCTAAGATTGAGTCTTTCTTAAGGGTCTCATTGAGTTCAGCAGTGTGTGAATATTCCCATTTTGAATTCCTGTGAGTATCTTGTGGGTGTTGTCATTGTTTGTCACCTTTTTGATTCGAGTTGGTACTCTGCTTGTCTGTGAAACTCTTACTCCCTTTACAAATAGCTAAAGTATGAGTCTGAGGACAGGCCCTGTGACTTACATGCTTATAGAAATTAGCTTCGTCTCTAGTTTATAGGAAGTTGCTCAGTGAGTATTTGTCATCTTGAATTGTTTACTACTTAAAGATATAACTTAGTAAAAGCAGTAGGTTTAAGTTTTTTGGAATTGTCTTTCCTCAATTAAAAGTGATTAATAATAATAATAATAAACAACTGATGACATCTATGAATTAACTCTTCTCCTAGGTTCTTTTGATTATATTTTTCTTGCTCTTAGTTCATCCATCCACTCACACATCTATCCATCCATCTTCCCATCCATCCATCTTCCCATCCATCCATCATTCATTATTATTTTCTAAATAACCTATGGGCAATAATATGAAAGTAGTATGTTTTCATGGTCAAACAGATTCCTCAGGACTGAAAAGCATAGTTCCCTGCCACATTTTGACCAATTCCTAATTGTATATCCAAGAAAAAACACTTTAAAGCATTTATGTTTTGTGTTCTGGTGTTTTAACATGCTATATTTTAACACAATATATGCATATGTAGTAATTAATTGCTAAATTAACTTCAACATTAGCTATTGATTTCCTGATGTGGATTTTATTCATTACAACTATAAGAGGCATATTTCCCCATTCCCATATACTTACTTACAGGAAAATATTTTTCGGTTTTTCTTTGGTTAACTTTGCATTTTAATATCCCTAAATTTCTTCTTCTTCTTTAATCAGTTATTGACAGTATGTCTTGATTGCCCACTTGGTGAAATGAGGATACGAAGAGACCTTCATCCCTTCTCTGCTTATACCAATCCACTTCTCTCATCTTCACCTTTACTTTTAAATTCAACCTTTGCATACCTCTTTGTAACCTTAATTAATTCTTCTCTGCTTTGTTCTGGGGCATCATCTAAAAGCATAAAATCAATAAGGTGCATTTATCTTATTGACTGAGTAAAACTGTTCGTTGCAGAGCCTGAGTACAATGACTTAATTTGCTTTTTGCATAGCAAGTTTTTTCTCCCTGTTGTTTCTAATTGCCTTTAAAATGTGTCCAATATTGTCTGCCTTTATGATAGTACTGCATTTTGCAAACATCTCAGTAAAACACTAATGTAGGAACTCCTTGCTTGGAAGGACGTCTTGCTTCCTACCCCAGGCTTCCCTGGCTCCATCCTGGGCCTGCCTTCCCATTCTTGCTCTCCAGGATTGGATCCTGAATCTCAAGCTTCTCTTTGTTGGCTTTTCCCCTCATTTTCTTGGAGCATGTTTTTAAGAAAAATACTAACAAAAAATCCGTGAGAGGAGAATTTTCAGACACAAACTGGAGGAGACCAGTTTGTGTCTGAAAATGTTTTTATTCTGTACTTGTTGTGCATTCATACATCCTATGGGATGAAATTCCAAGTCAGAAGTAATTTTCCTTGAAGGATGGGGAGGTGTCGCTGATACCAAAGAAGATAAGAGCACAGTGATCCCTCTCTCTCTTATGTGAGCAGCCCCTACCTCCCACTCCATGGCACATTTTAGGATCTTCTTTCTCTTGAATCTTCGTGTTCAGAACTTTTACAAGCAAGAATGAATTTTATTTTAAAACTCGTGGGTAAAAATTAGTGGGCCAGTTTCATTTGTTTCTTTTATCTGTGTAAATTCTGTCCTGTTGGTATTTGTCCATTTCAACTCATCCCTTTTTCTTTTCTTCATTTCTTGAATATTGGCACTCTTGAGTTAAACTTCTTTTTCTTTTTACTTGTGTTGTTCTCTTTGCTGTTCATTTGGGACTTCTTGCCTTTACATATACATGCTTCTGTGGAGTGCTTCTTACTTGGCAAACAGTTTATATTTTAAATTAAATTTTTTTCTTTTTTTCTCATTGCTTTTTTATTATAGCAATTTGTCATCGCTTTCTCATTCTATGGATACAGAGGCTTTTGAAATGTATGTGTGATGGATGCTCTAATGTGCCAACCAGATCTCTCTTGACAGGGAGGCCCTCATTCCACCAAGCCCTGCTGCTCAGAGCACTGTTTGCTGGGTCCCTCCTTGGGAATTTTATGAGCCCCCTCCATGTGTGACCTGAATCCAATAACTGATCAATATGGGTAGGGTGGGCCTGGGTTGGGGAAGTGTCAAGAGCTGGCCTGAGGCTTGGATTCTAGAATCCAGCTGCTGAGCGTCCCCTGGGGTTTCTGAGGGGTCTGCTGCTAGCTGCACTATTGTCAACTTCCTCCTTACCCCAGGCTACTTCCCACTCTCCTTTCCTCCTTTCATTTTGGTGCACATAAATCTTTCTTTCAGAGTCCATTTCCCTCAGAACCTGCCCTAAAACAATATGTGAGACCACTCACTTGATTTCTTTTTCTTTAATTGCTTGTTCTGTTTAGTTATACATGACAGAAGAATGCATTTTGATTCATAGTACACAAATGGAGTACAACTTTTCATGTCTCTGGTTGTACACAATGTAGAGTCCCACCATTCGAGAAATCATGCATGTACCTAGGGTAATGATGTTTGTCTCATTCCATCATCTTTCCTCCCCCCATTTCCCTCTACACAATCCATCCTTCCTCCATTCTTCCTTTACCCTCACCTCCCCATTATGTATCAGCATCCACTTATCAGAGAAAACATTCCACCTTTGATTTTTTGGGAATGGCTTATTTCACTTAGCACGATGTTCTCCAACTCCATCCATTTACCTGTAAATGCCATAATTGTATTCTTCTCTTTGGCTGAGTGATATTCTGTTGTATATATATATATATACCACAGTTTCTTTATCCATCTATTGAAGGGCATTTAGGTTGGTTCCACAATTCAGCTATTATGAATTGAACTGCTACACATTGATGTGGCTGAGTCACTATAGTATGGGGTTAAGGAATTGAGCAGACACTTCACAGAAGAAGATGTACAGTCAATCAACAAATACCTGAAAAAATGTTCAACATCTCTATTAATTAGAGAATGCAAATCAAAACTACCCTATGATTTCATCTCACCACATTTAGAAAGGCAATATTAAGAATATGAGCAGCAATAAGTGTTGGCAAAAATGTGCACTCATACATTGCTTGTGGGACTGCAAATTTGTGTAACCATTCTGGGAAGCAGCATGGAAATTCCTCAGAAAACTTGGAATGGACCCACCATTTGACCCAGGTATCCCACTCCTCGGTTTATACCCAAAGGACTTAAAATCAGCATACTGGTTTTGTTCTTTAAACCTCTGGCTATACTTCACATTTACGGGGGTGTAGGAAGGTGGGTGAGGATGCAGAGTTGCCCCTTCTCTCCAGTCCTCTTGCTCTCCTGCTGACTGTCATGTCCATATCACCCCTCGGTGTCTTCCCTGGAGGGACCCCAGTCTCTGCTGACATGTTCTTGGCAGATGCTCTGCATTTCCATGTCTGGACTTGTGTTGCTCCATTTTGTCTTGTAACTGAGCTTAACCTGCTTTCTGTGTTCCAGAAGCACATTAGTATCCCTGTGATGGTGCTACCCTTCCCTCTTGGATTTAATTGTTGTCCTGAGTGGTATCTTTTTATTCCTTTGCCTAATGTTAGTGTGATCCTGAAGGAACAGCATGTCTGTTACTCTCACTTAAACCTAGAGTCTTCTCTTGACTTTCGTTTGCCTTTCAGTAGGATAGTTAGGTTACTGATTGACCAGTGAGTTGGATTTCAGATTTTTTGAGATGTTATGGAGATCTTAAACTTTCCCCAATTCTAAGTGGTTATGTGGGAAAGACACCTGATGTAAATATATATATTTGATATCTTCTAGATGGGGATTTAGGGCCAAATGCAATGAGAGTACTTAACTAGGTTTCTGATAATTATATAGTCAAATAATGACCATGTCTCTGGTAAAAGGTGCTGTGGATAAATGAAAGCAAAACAATGAAAAAAAAAATTAAAATATTGTGTGAACTTAAAGTATAGTTGAGGTAGAAAACATACAAGAAAATTTTGTCAAAAATGGCCAATGACAACTAATAATATTAGCTTGTATGGAGCTAAGATGTACTGAGTGCTGACACTGTGCTGGGCTGTCTATAAATGCTTTATATGCATCAACTAATTAATATTCATAACAGTCTTATAGAACTATTCTTTGAGGTTGCAGATGAGGGCATGGAGGCACTTGCCCGGAGGAGTGAATTACAAGTGCTGAAGCTGGGATTCAGGTCCAGGAAGTCTGGGCAGATTCTGAGCAGTTAGCTACTTGGCTATGCTGTTTCCCCAGATGGAGGAGGAAGGAATAAGTAGAGGACAGAAGTCAGACACCTAATGGAGGTGGAGGTGACATCTGAACGTATTTCTTTTTTCCAATAAAGGGGAGGTGGTTTTTGGAATTTTTGGTCATTTTTTGATAATCTTTTTGGAAAACCATTCCCATAATGAGCCAAAGTACTTCAATTAATGGTCACATCAAATAAGGCTAGTCTGACTTTGCATAAAATATCCAAAAGATTTTATTGAATTTCTGTAAGTAATTTTGATGATTACAAATGAAATAATCTCACAACTATATTCAAGTATTTTTCCAGTTTTCTTCCTTCACACCTTGCCTTTTTAAAGACTGAGTTGTAAAGAAATATTTAAGTAAAAATGTTGCATAACAGTTTGCTGAAAACTAAATAGTCTGAAAATACCAAATCTTGCCAAAGATGTGAAAATGGGGAAATTCACATACACTGTTGGTGAGTACATAAATTGAAACTCCTTTGGAAAATCATTTGACATTTCCTAGTAATTAATGGTATGTTCATTTCCTCAACTAAAATATTCTACATTTAGGTGTAGACATTGGGAAAACTCTGGTGTATAATCCCAGAAGACATTGCAGGAGAACCTTCAGAGAAACACCCCAGAAACGCTGCAGTTTCACATCAGAAAGAGCAGGGAAAAAGCAATCGTGGTTCAGTCATAAAATGGATGAGAAGCAAGTATAAATATCCAAATGCATTTTATATAGATCTTGTCTGTGTGATGTATTTCATAACAGAATATTTTTAAAGCATAACATAATATTTTTAATTGGCTTTTAGAAGAATGGTGGCTAAGATTTATATGAAAACTTAATGAAATCTTAATTAATATAACATTGCTTAACATAATACAGCAGAATTCCCTAAATCATTTCAGGCATAAAGTGCAAGCAGGCTTTGTATAAAGACTTAAAGAATAAAAAATTATCAGGGGAGTTAACGACTCCTGTGTAAAATGCAATGTAATCAATACCACCATATGCATATCTGAGTTAAAAATCCTTACCGTTCTTTTATTCCTTAGAATAGGTGCTTAAAGAACAAAAAGGAGTTGGACCAGCAAAGAAAAGTGCAAAGTCCATTTCAGAGGAGGACAGCAGGGTGGAGAGAGCTCTTTGCCAGTAGGAACCATGGTCCTCTTTATCCAACATGCCTCTGCAGCTGCTTGAACCTAGGATGGCCCATCCTAAAGTGAGTTTGCTAGGTCTCTGGATAGTTTATGTCACATGCATTTTTTACTGAGGGTATTCATTTATCAATCACTCATTAACAAATATGGAACATAGTGGGTGTTCC
The DNA here is from genome assembly GCA_020662805.1 of Glaucomys volans. Lineage (NCBI taxonomy): Eukaryota > Metazoa > Chordata > Mammalia > Rodentia > Sciuridae > Glaucomys > Glaucomys volans. The sequence goes on from JAJEJO010000418.1 coordinate 1,015,149, forward strand.
CACTATGCACTCGCTCTTGCGCTGAGGAAATGCTAGTGAACAGTACAGATATGGTCCCTGCTCTCCTGAAACTTACTGTTTAGAAAAGGACTCCCCAAGAAATAAGCCCGACTCTCTGCACATTTCTTCTTATGATTTGAAATGAAGACTTGTTCCTTACAGCCATTTTTGCATTGACTATATATCCAGCATTTAAAAATGGGGACATTAACTCAATGAGAATGTCTATAAGTGGATCAGTTATGATGACTGTAAGATGCATTATAGGAAAGTCCTTTGCTTTGAAGGATGTCCTAGGCAGAATGAATCCACTAAATAATTGTTTATTGTATTTACCTGGTTGTTTATGTGTGTCACTAAAAATAATAGCAAAGCTAGTCAGGCAGACTCTAAACTCGGACATTTGACAGTTTTCAAACTTCTGTCCCTCATTATTTCTTCTCTGCTTTCACAGTAAAGCTCACTGACCTGGCCTTGGAGTGCTCAGCTCAGACCCATTTAGGGGTATAGAGGAGTCCTTCCCTCCTTTGGTTCAATGCTTGTCTCTGATGCTTACTATTAAGAAATTATTTCCAACTCACTGCAATGGTGTTGACACTCTTCTTTGCCAGTGTTTGTCAAATAAATTGACTGCACATCATAAGCAGAGGGCTATATCTCTGTTCTCTTTTCTATAATCCTCTAAAGTCTGTCTTAGATGTGACCTTCCTTGTGTTTGATATGGGGAAAAGATTACTAGAGTTCCACTAATTTTTTCCTCTATGATTTATCAATCTCCAAATGATAAAAGAATTAAATCCCAATTTTTCCATGAGGCTACCTTGACTCTCTTAAAATTTTATTTTTTTTGTTTTAAACTGTTCTGTGTGTGTTGCCTCAAGGACCATGCCTGGGTGCCTGATATTTCTGACTCTCTCTTCTTCCCTTTTCTGATTTCTCAGATGCTACTATCACAACTCAAAGTTGGCTTGTCCATGGTGATGAGATAGATCACCAATATCCAGTCCAATTTTCTTTCTGAGTCTCACACTGCTGATGAATCCCCAGTTCTCCTTTGAGTTTGAGCAATGGAAGCACTGATCAGAGTGGAGACTTACTTTCATTCTCACTTTGTGAAACCCCTAGGGATTGTAGAACTGTTTGACTTCATTTCCACCTTGTGAAATTCCAGACAGATAAATATATTAAGTCAAGCAATGGAAGAAAACATCAAGAAGGCATTTGTAGACAGGTTACACTAACCCTCAAATGAAAGGAGCAACAAGATACAAGGGATCTTGGCACTGCCAGAGCACGTCCTGTGGCATGGACATAGTCTTGGCTTTGGATGCAATGTCCTCACGCACTCATTGGTGGAATCCATTCCTTCATTCCTTTGTTCATTCTACAAGTATTTATTGAGTTCCAACCAATATTATTCTAGGTGCAGAGGTCACTATGGTGAACCCCAAGGACAAGATTGCATCTTTTTATAAAAAATTTTTTCTGTCTTTGCTTTTTTTATTTTTACAGACTGCATTTTGATTCATTGTACACAAATGTTTGTACACATGTAGATTCACCCCATTCATGTAATCATACATGTACATAGTAATGATGTTTGTCTCATTCCACCATCTTTCATACCCTTGAAGATTGCATCTTTAAGGTATGGAAGAGTACTGGTGGAAGGCAGAGAGTAAATAAGTAGACACATAGAAAAATAATGTTAATTTTGATATTGATAAAAATGATGAAGAAAATAAAGCAGGCAGCAGGCTATGACTATTGGTGGAGGTGTGTCAAGTGACCTCCATCATGGAGCCTAATGATCTACCTCAAAACCTATGCACAAAGTAGTCAAGATGTTATAAGCTGTTCTGCCAACTGGCTTCTCATCAGCTGAACTACAGGAATCTTTGAAGTTTTATTATAGAGGCAGAAGCTTCACTTGCCATTCACATTGCACTGTTGTATAACTGGAATCGTTACCTATCTGAATCAGCATTGGATCAATTGGATCTTTTTTTTCAGTCAGTTATCTAATTCATTTGTACCAAATTATTCCAGTTGCTAAGAGAACCAGTTAAATTTTCAGTTTCCACATTTGTTAGCTCTCTTTCAGAATTACAGGCTTATTCATGGATTACTACCATTAATTATGTTTAAATGAGCTAAGCTATAATACCTTGTCATATACCGTTTTTCTTTAAGGCATTTAGAATTTATCAAAGTTCTGGCTCTAGAGAAAATTCCATGCATACAGAAACAGTATCAGTGCTCAGGTATCAAAGAATCATAAAGGCTCTATTGTATCAGAATCCCATGGGAGTTCACATGAGGATCTGTGTGCGTAGTCTTTGGCTGAGAGTTAGTGGCTGGATTTTAGATGTTACCATGTACACAACTTGGCACTATTTCCTAGAATGAGCTTCCTAGTTTCCTAGAGTGAGTCTGTGTGAGTATACAGGCTCAACTCCTAGGGAAAAATTCTTAGTGGAAATACCCAGACCTGCACTGACTCATGACTAAAGCAGAGATTCCTTTACAAGCTGGTCTATAGGAGATTGAGAAAAAAGTCCTTCATATATACCCTCAGGTAAAGGAAGAAGACAGAGAAGGCCACCAAAGAGTTGGCTTACCCCAAAACTCTCCTCTTTACTACCAGTTCAATTTTTTCTTTGGGGATCATCAAAAAACTGGAATATAGAACCTGTGCTTTCTCTGCCTCTACTCCCAACCTTTGTTTTGATTGACAGGCTTTTATTCTACAGAAATATAATCCTGACATGCTCTGCTCAGAGACCTGGAAACACTAGTTGGACCCTGTATCATTCCATTAAGAGACTATCAGTCCTGAGTGTCCTTCTTAGCTGTTCCTTGGACATCAGACTGTCAACCCAATGGGTAGTATAACCAAGACAAAGTGGGGACCACTTTGGTCTGTAACAAAGTATGGTTCCCTTTTCCTACAAAGTTGTACTTCCCCACTTTATGGATTTCCTAAAGTCAAAGTAACAACCCTAAACATTCCTCTTTAAACAAAAAAGATTTAATAATTTTTTAAAAAAAAATACCTGTTTTAGTGGTATTATTGTGTATGTCCCCCTTACTCACAACTTCAGCTGCTTCTCTAAAACCCCTTGGGTCCCCACTTTGTCTTGGTTATACTACCCATTGGGTTGGCAGTCTGATGACCAAGGAACAGCTAAGAAGGACACTCAGGGCTGATAGTCTCTTAATGGAATGACACAGGGTCCAACCAGTGTTTCCAGGTCTCTGAGCAGAGCATGTCAGGATTATATTTCTGTAGAATAAAAGCCTGTCAATCAAAACTGTTATTGCTCTTCCAGTAACTGTTAAGTAAAGGTAGAAATCCAAAGTGAGTGGCTGTTTGGTCTTCAGCAAGCAAGGAAATTCCAGGATTGGTTACTGAAATTGGGACTTTATTTGGTGTAATAGAGAGGACCTAACTAGGAAGACACACAGAGATAGATTTGCCATGTGTCATCAAAGAAACTGAGTTTCAAAAAACAATTTATCATTACTGTCACTAAGGTCTTCTTACCAGAATGAAGGGTATTGTATCCCTGCCTTTCCGGCTGTTGACAAGTGATGAGTGCATTTGTGCACCCTGTGTCTGTGTACATGTTTGGGTTTAGGTTATGATATGGTTCTGTGGGCTGTCATTCTGAAACTGTCAGAAAACCATCTTCTGACAACTTGTGACATTCTTGAGGGTTTAATTTTAAATAGAGCCTGACTCAGAAGGATCCTTTCTCTCCCCTTATATTCCATATGTGATGCCCACATGCTTCTCTCAGTAGATTGATGGATGGATAGATAGACATATATATCACAATGTTCTAGTCATAATCTGTCCATCTCTATAGTGTCTGCAAATACATGCTTTTTCCAGATCTCAAAGGCCTTAATTAACAAAAGGTCAGCAAATATATGAAAAAATGCTCCACATCTCTAGTGACTAGATAAATGCAAATTAAAACTACAGTGAGATTTCAACCACTCCACTTAATTATCAAGAATACAAGTAGCAATAAATGTTGGCAAGAATGTGGGGAAAGGGTACACTTATAAATTGCCGGTCAGATTGCAATTTGATGCAACGACTCTAGAAAGCAGTATGAAGATTCAGGAAATTTGGAATGGAACCACCATTTGACCCAGTTATACCACCCCTCAATATATATCCAAAGGAGTTAAAATCAGCACACTACAGTGATGCAGCCACACCATTGTTTATAGCAGCTCAATTCACAACAGCTAAGCTATGGAGCCAACATAGATGCCCTTCAACAGATGAATGGATAAAGAAAATGTTACATATATACTCAGTGGAATATTACTCAGCCACAAATTAGAATGACTTTTGTTGGTAAATGGAAGGACCTGGAGATTATCATTCTAAGTGAAATAAGCCAATCCCCCAAAATCAAAGGTCAAATGTTCTCTCTGATATTTGGATGCTAACATACAACAAGGGAGGAAGGAAGAACAGCAGAAGTTCAGTGGGTTAGACAAGGGGAATGAAGGGAAGGGAGGGAGATGGAAATAGAAAAGATAGTGGAACAAATTTGACCTAACTTTCCTATAAACACGTACAAATACACATCAATGAATCTCCACATCATGTACATTCACAAGACTGGGATCCTAACTAGAATAAGAAATAAATACTCCATGTTTGTATAAATATGTCAAATAGACTCTATGTCATATAATACTAAAAAGAAAAAACTAAAATTAAAATTAAATAGAACCTCATTAATTTATTTTAAAGCGATAAACATCCAATGAGTGGCAGCAGGGATTATTTAGAAGTTCAAATGCCTGGGGATTGGGAGAAACCAACAGGCTTCTACATTCCTGACTCCATTCTGACCAGCTGTGTGACCTCAAGCTCATCACAATTACTCTGAACCTCAGTCTTTATTGATTAAGTAACAACAATCCTTTCTGGAGGTCCTTCCTGTCAACTGTGTGACTCTGGACAGTTATCCTCATTTTCTTCATTGGTGAAATGGGAACAGTAGTGTGTGTCAAAGGGATGTTTAAGTGTTCAGAATACATTCTGGCCTGTGGGAGGCACAGCATATATTAGCTATTATTATATCTAATTAATATCATATATATATATATATCAATCACAGGCTCATTTCAAACTGTGTGCCCAAGAGCTGGACACTAAGTTGTTACGTGATGTAAGCTTGTAGTGATGATAGCGACTGTGTAAGTTTATTGTTTGAGATTTTAAGACTCTAATGCCTCCTGATTAACTATTTGGGTGAAAAAGTTATATTCCTGCTCATAATACATAGAAATTAAATTAGTGATGTATTAAATATGAAAATGTAAAACGAAACACCAAAAGAACCAGGAGAAAATTTCAGTGAATATGTGTACACTATGGGAGGCAATATTTTCACAAACATGATGAAGTTAAAACTATAAAGGAAAAGTCTATTGCACTCCATGAGAAGAAAAAGCACTCCTTATATGACAGAGGTGTGTTACAAAATGCAAGGCGAGTTTCAAACTGAAAACTTCATGAAATGATAGACTAGGCAAAGGGATTATATCCATAGTGTTTAAAATTTGCAGATTAATTAAGGGAAGAGGGTGAAACAAATTGGAAAAAAGATATGAATAAAAATTTTTATATTAAAAAAACACAAAGTTGAACAAAATCAATGATCAGAAGAATGTATATTTAAAAGAGAATGTTTTTCTCACCAAGTTAGCAAGGACTAAAAAAGGCCGAAACCAAATTTCAATTGGAATATAGAAAAATAGGTGTTCTCCATATGAATAATGAAACTGTAATGGATTAAAGCTTCCTAAGGGGAATTTGGCAATATATTTTAAAATTAAAACTATCATACTTTTTGATTAAAAAAACCAGTTTTAGGAAATTTTTCTTACCAAAATACTCATAAAATTTGGCAAAGATATATGTGTAGTAATAATGGTCACTGCAGTGTTGGCTTTTAGTAATAGAAAATTCCTATTGTTCCACATAATTTCTGCATTGCAGTGCTGATTACACAAACTAGCCATACTGAATGTGAGAAGCTAGATCAAGGGTATAAAGGGATCCCTCTTGAAAAGAAAAGGCATCTTTCTCTGATTTTGGATGCAATAATGCAGACTCCAGTGCCCTTGACCCTGATAGGGATATAGAGCCTTAGTGTTCATGGGAAACACTGGGGTCCATGATGCTCCAGAGCAACAGTTCTCAGTGTGGGCTTCTTAATAGACTCATGTGAGTAAATGGGAGGATCACTGGGGCTACCTTTGAGCTCCCATATTACAACAGTTTGTTGCAAAGAGTTGAGCAAGACCTGAAGTCTTTCCTCCAATCCCTGCTCCACCCACTATATTAGGATGCTCTTTTCCTTAGTCTATTCTCCACCAAGTCTGCTTCCCACTTACACACACACATACACACACACACAAACACACACACACACACACACATTCATGGAAGCCTTTGATCTGTGATGGTTTTTGTATTAGCTTCTTGCATATAAATTTTGCTCTCTTCTGTTGCTTCTCTGGAATTGCTACTGCAAAAAAGAACTGGTAGTTCTTGCTTGCTCACCATTTTAGCAAGACTTATAAGTCCTTGCTTTTATCTTTTATAATATAATAAAAATTCAGGATTTTTAAGTCAATTTCTTTTTCTTTTGTTCTTTTGACATTTTTTGTTTTCTGAATTTAATATTTATTTTGCATTTTTATAGAAAGCTTCTTTTTTAAATAGGAAAGGTAAATCAATCAATAATTAAGGAAAAGGCATCCCCATCCAAAGCTAGATGACTTGCAAAGCTCTGCATTTCCCCTGAGGTGCTAGTTGGAAGCCTGGTGACTGCTTCTTGAGCTTCCTCCAGGTCATGTGAATGAGATCAACTTTGCCCAGGGAGATCACACCTACCTCCCAAGGGGTGAAATGCTGAAATGATCTGTCCACTGTAGAGCCAAGTCAGTAGTGGAACTCTTCATGGGTCTCTCTGAGGTCCTTCCTTCTCATAAGGGGAGATCTCTCTGTGGTTCTGGTTCTGATTCTGCTAGCCTCTTGTTGTCCTGGTCCTGATGGTGATATGTGAGCCCTGGCCTTCATCTTCATCTGGGCCATTGAGGCTCAATGAAGTCCAGAGCAAGACTGCTCAGTGCTGCTGGCTTATCACAACCACATGACTGAATAATGTCAGTTAGCTGGTGTTGAACTCAGGCATGTTTTTTTTTTTTTGGGGGGGGGGGGGGGCCTTAGTAATGAATAACCCTTCTCAGAGCAAAGCTTAGGCAAAGATCTGGTAAGTTAGGGGAACCACCACTCCTTCATCCTTACTTCCACATAAAGCAGCCAAGGTCATCTTCCTACTCTCCTTTCACCTCTCAAAGGAGTCGCACACTGCTGACTCCCTTCAGTACATGCAGCCAAAGTCATGGGGCTGATCCATCAGTGAATCTGCACTGGTATGAACAGATATGTGTACTCCACTAGGGCAGAACACTTCTGGAAGAACCTGATCATTGCTTTAAAGGTTTTCAGTCAGGCGACACCATCACCAAGGAAAGGCAGTGATTTATTCTGCAGAGTTGCATTGTCAGCTTTTTATCACTATAAAAAGCAATTAGACCAAATCCAGAAATTGATGTGGCAGAGTCAAATGGGGCAGAAAATCAGAATGGAAAACCAGGAGGCTTTAGTTGTTGAGAGAAACAAAGAGAGACAACAAAATAACTCACCCTTTGGGGAGGAAGTGACAACACTGTTTTTCTAATCCTTTCTCCGTGGTTCTGTTGGTAAAAGAAAGCAGAGTTCTGGTCTCATGCTTCTAACATGTGGAACTGTGGTCAGAGTCAAGAATTGCTATGCTTTTATGCATTTTTTTTTCACTTACATTTAAATTGGGGATGAGGTGAACTAGGTATTTCCCCAAAATCTGTTCCTATTCAAAAACAAAATATGCCTATGGTGCTATCCTTATAAAATTGGATCTCAATTTACATATAAATTTAGAGTCTGAAGTGTTTCTGCAAACCATTACCGGCATCTATGAGAATGGAACCTCTGAGTCCACCAGGAGGGAATGACAGTCAGGTCACTGCATGGGATCTGGGGCTGCTACCAAAGTGTTCAGGAGACCCGGGTGCAAACACAGCCAACAAAGTGTAGAGGACTGACTGCTGGAGAGTGAAGGACCTGCTTGGTGGAGGACCTCAGGGATAAGTAGTAACCCCATCAAAATCAATGCTCTCTGAAGACCTACAGGAAGCCTCCAGGGCACGAAAAGACTAGAAAACAGATAAACACAATGGTGCAGACTAATAGGAGTTGAGGCATTGCTGAATGCAGTGCAGTGGGAGGGGCCCTTCCTGTCATTGCCAGCCAACACAGCAAAAATGATGTCTATTACCTTGGAAAACCCAGGCATGTGTTCAGGTACAAAACCTCTTATTTCAGAACTCATTTAGTTTCCTGGGCAGCAGCTGACAGATAAAATAGCTTTACTTTGGAATTGTGACATGAGAAATTATGGAACACCTCTTTTATTTTCCATAAATCTCTTAAACACCTCCACCGGGGCTGACCCTTCTCAGCTTCCCTGAGGCAGCCTGATTGCATCATTCAAGGGTTGGCAATGCAGGACAGAAGTCTCCTGGCTCCATGAGCTCATCTAGGAGGTCTTAGCAATAATGTCTAAAACCTTCTGGAAGTTAATAATTTGAGAATAACCTGGCTGACAATTTGGATATGGAAAAACATGTAAAGGGCTTTCGTGTTTCTTTCTTACTTTCTGACGTTTCATCCCTGCTCCTGGTGTGGCACCTGGATCCATTTACATCAGCCCAGCTGTGTGGTTGTGGATGGTAATGCGGACCCTGAGGACAGACAGCCTGTCTCAATCCCACTGCCACTTTTTGTGTTAATCATGAGCAAGTTACTTAATCACTCCAAGCTTCAGTTTTCCCTTATTTTAATGAAATGAGAGCAACACGAGTGCCTCCTTTATAAAATGTGGTGAGGGTTAAATAAAAGGCCTTTTTAATAGTGCCTAACACACAGGTAACATGAAATGAAGCTTAACTACTGAAAGTGTAAATTGTTGTCCAAAGTTAAAGAGTGAAACTTAACTCAGGCTATTAATGGGACTGGGAGGACAGACACAAAGCCAAGTGCACAATCAACAGGAAATCCTCTCTCGTCAGGTGGCATGGCAGCTATAAAAGCTGTTCTTTAGGGTTTCCAGCTTCCTCACCTGTGAATCTCTAAGACCTGCTTTTCTATTCTATATGGAACTGGGGATATTGATTGCTAAGTCACCTTCACTACTGCCCTTCAGCAGGATCTCAAACCCTGCAGGAGATGCCTTGCTCCTTCCTCCTGCAGGTGCATTCTGTGGTTGGAATGCCCTCCTTCCATGCACTGAATTAGCCAATCTGGTCTGCCAGACAGCAGGTGTGGGCCTGGTGGCCTTTGGCTGAGGAGGCTTTGGCATAGGCCTGTTGTCATAGCAGTGACTGTCACAGTAGATGCAAGGTGGTCAGAGACCTGGGCATTCAGTACATACATTCCAGAGGCATTTTATTCATTCATCACCTATGTTAGTCTAGAATAGATTTGTGTGTTGGGGGGAGAGTAGAGGGATTGGATGGGAAGAGAATCTGAATTTTTGAGATCTAGTTTGCATGTTATTTTGCAAAATTTATGTCTTCACAAATGAGAAAGAAGTCCTTTGTGGTCTGATAACAAGTGAGAATGTTCAATGGAGAAAATAAACCCCTGCAGGGAGAATGGGAACTTCTGAGAAGGTATTCATTTTTCAAAAGAAAGTTGTGGGGGAGTGCAGGAGAGAAATGACTATGTCAAGCAAAATGTGCTTGCAGAGCTTCTTCCCTGGGCTCAGTTTTGGAGAACAGGGATAGAGTAAGAGCCTTGGTTTCTGTCCACGGGGGGCTCATAGAAGAACTGGAGACAAAGGCCCAAACCTCAGAGAACCTCAGTGACTAATAAAAACTCTAGGTGTTCAACCACAATATATAGATTAATGTGAACTTTGCATGAGGATTTTTGGGACCTTTTTCCCAAATCTATTAAAAAAAAATCAGTGTTGGAATTTTCATGGAGCAAGTTCACATATCAATCCAAAGAAATTGAAAGAGTGGGAACTAGGAGAGAGAATCTAATTCACCATTTGTGTGTCCTTTCACCTTTCAGAAAACCACAGCAAGCTACATTTATAAATACAAGTGTCATAGTATTTGGAGGAGAGACACCAATGGGGTCAGGGGTTGGGGAAAGTTTTGGGGACAAACAGGCCCTAAAATGGTCCATGGAAGATAGAAAAATTGGAAAAGAGGGTGAAGAAAGAAAGGAAGGAGGGTCGTCATGGGACAGTGCCTTCTCTCATTAGCAGTCACAGGGATGGACCTGGAGGACAATGTATGATGTGAAACAAGCCAGGAACTAAAAGATAGATACTGATGGTCTTACTCATAAGTTGATTATATAGAAGTTGAAGGTAGAATAGTTGTTATCAGGGTTAGTAACTAGAGGAGGAGAGGGGAAGATGGGATGGGGAGGGCTTGGTCACTGGTCCTCAGTTGCCATTAGATAGGAGAAATGAATTCTGGTGTTGTTTTTCACAGTAGGGTGACCATAGATCACGATGATGTACTGTATATTCCAAAAGAGCTAGAAGAAAGAATATTTAAAGTTCTCACCACAAAGAAACAATCAATGTTTGAGGTGATGGTTGTGCCAGTTATCCTGGTTTGATCAGTATGCACTATATACATGTATCTGTCCACGGGGGGGCTCATAGAAGAACTGGAGACAAAGACCCAAACCCCAGAGAACCTCAGTGACTACTAAAACCTCTAGGTGTTCAACCACAATATGCTACTTCACAGACATACAACTTTCATGTGTCAGTTTTAAAAAGTGAGGAAACAATATCTTGAATGAAGTTTTGGGAAATTCTTGAAAATCATAGTGCCCATAGGAGGAAAAAAAAAGCTAATCATTATTGGTAAAGCGGTTAGAAATGACTGATTCCTGCCAGATCTTCATGTACATTCTATCATCATTAGTGGTTCTAGGACAAACGCAGGTGTTAGATGAGTAAAAAGGGACTTGAAGGTCTCGGAAAGTCCAGGCCTACCTTAATTTCTGCATCTAAAACAGAATTCCAATGCAATATTCTATAATAATGGATATATTTTATATCTGCTATCCAATAGGAAAGATTTAGGGCAACTTAGCACTGGGAGTATGGCTAATATAACCAAGGAACTGAAGTATTACTTTAATTTTGATTAATTTAAATTTAAGTTCATATATATGTTCATGACTAATGGCTACCATAGTGGACCTCAGGAAGCACTGACTGACTTCTGAATTCTAGGGCAGAATATGACTTTGACGTATTAATGGTGATCTATCATTGAAAGCAGTATCCAGGAATGGTCATCTTTAGAAATCAGGCTTACCCTTTTCCTTAGGAATCAAAGACTATGTAAACTGCCAAAGTTAGAGCTTCTTTGGACTGAATCTCTAGCCTCTGACTACACCTGAATGTAATCCTAGGGGAAGAAAATTTAAAAACAAAACAACAACAAAAAAGATACACACACAAAACCAACCAAACCAAAGAAATAACATACACTCTAGAAACAGTGGTTGAGTGGCTTGGATGGTATCAGCTGATACAGGTAAACAGAACATTGAGGTACTTATTTCTGATTTTCATAGAAATCCTGACACATTTTTAGGAATGGAAGGATTTATTACATAGTGTGTTTTCATACTACTGATTGAAATTATGATGTTTAGTCATTTAAAAAAGTATTTGAGAGATGTATTTGAGGAATCTTAACCCCCTTGAAAGCTTCACTGAGTTCTTATGTTTTGTTTCAAGAAGAAACACATTGGCTTTACCCACATTAGGAAGTACCAGCTTTGGAAGGTGAAGTTGAATTGGGACTTACCCTGGGGACCATGCAAGGGTCTAGCATGGCGGGAGTGTAGCAGGAGGCCTTAGCACTTGTAGGTGAACAGTTGAGACTAACCTGTCTTGGAAACCCCTCCTCCTCTTTTTGCCTTTCTCTAAAGGTGCAAGCTGATGTTTTGCAATCTTGCTCTTTTCTCTGTAAATGTTAGACTGAATTTTAATTTTGATAAGATACACCTGAATAAAAATAAGAGCAGTAGGACCTACCTTTTGACTTTCTATTAGGCTTGGTTTTTAAAGTCAGATTGCAGTAGACATTATATCCCTGGGATTGTAAAGACTTTCTTATGTAGCTGGTGAACAACTTCTGATTTTATTTTTTTCTGAAAAGCTCTTCTTCAGTAAATATCAAAGATACATTATGCAAAAAACCAGATCCATTATTCATCATGATCTCTCTTCCCTGAGAAGAGCAAGGCAGTCTTCTCTGGCCACAGAAGGCACTTAGCAGAACACCCTTAAGGGCTCCACAGTATTGGTAAAAACAGCAATCCAAATCATTTCTTGATTGCGAAGCATATTAATAAAAGCCAAAAATCATCTTTGTCGTTAAAAACAGATTTGGGTAGGAATTTCTGTTTTGTGTTCTAAAAACAAGGACAACTTCTGCAATGCCAGTTTTGGATTTTTTTTCCCTTTAAGGCTGTCTAGTCTTATGCAGAGAATAAAGAGATATACTAGATAAGGCTGATCCTAAGAAATCCATAATCTAATTGGGAGCAGCCATCTAGGTCAGGGTTCCTTGTTCCACTTCCATGCTTTGCACAGTGACTTTTTATCCAGATTTGTTTTACTGATTTTTTCTTCTTAATTAGATTTATCAGAGGTGTATTTCAATTAAAAAAATTGGCTATATACTCAACTAATTCTTAAGCCTTAAATACAATCTTAATTTATTAACTTCAACTTATTTATATTTTTAAAATTTATGTTCTCCTTTTTTATTTATTATGTAACTTCATGTCAGTGGTGATGATGTGGCCTCTTGAATGTAATAACCTCTTCTGCTCTCTCCTCCCCTTCCACCTCCCCTCTTTCCTTTCCTTCTTTCTTTATCCGATTCCCATTCATTCTAACAATAGATTTTCCCTGAACATAGCTAAAATCGGAGACTATACATTTAGAAAATTAATATTCTTCTTTTTATTTTTTCTATTTTTCTTTATTATGTCCTGAATATTCTCTTTGAACGCATAATAATTTAGGGAATATTTTAATATTCCTTAGTACTTAGATTTTTTAATATAAAAATTGTTTCATGGCATTGTTAGAATATGGTGCCTTTAACATCTGTCTTTCAGTTTATTGAAGTCTGTTTTCAAGTTATTATTCAATCAATTTTTATAAATATTCCATGGACACTTGAAAGGAATGCATATTTTTTGCAAAGTACAGCATTCAATAGGTATCTATTGATTAAATTTTATTATGTGCTTCCAATTATTGATGGCCATGTCATGGACCCAGAGTAGCATGTAAAATTCTTCCTTGGCTGTGTGAGTTTTAGCTCATTTTTTCTTAAGATTTTAGGAAGATACTTTATGTATTTCAAAACTTCTCACATAGAAGTTTATGACCCAGTTTTTGTTGTGAACAGAACCATCAGTTAGGACTAACTCATTCTCTCTGCTCTATTGTTTAATATCTTACGTTCTGTTGAAGCCTGTTTAATATCACCATCGCTGGTGTCTTTGCATCTGCTTTTGCACATAGGTACTCAAATTTTGGCTTTCTTAAACATAGTGTCTTTTGTAAGCAACGTGCATTAACTGTGTGAGATGGTTGATTTTTAAAGTAGTTTAAGCTCTTAAATTCTTGTACTTACTGGCATGTTTGATTTTGCTTGAATCATCTTGCACTTGCTTTTTGATTTTTAGTTTTCCTTCCTGATTTTTGATTTTCTTGATAATTTGTCTATGTGTGTTTTTAGTTATTTTAATGATATAGATGACAGAATAATATTCCAAATTCAAAAAACTGTGATTTCTGTTTCAAAAAGGCAATTGAGTAACCCACTTTTTCAAAAAGAGTGGTATAAGTAAATAGAAAATGAATCGCTTCCTAACTGGGAAATGAAGGCAGTACTGCTTGATGCTCTGCGTCCTTTTTCTTTGATTTCAGGGTCTTAAAATTTTGGATCCAGGGTGCTGTTTATGAAATGTATGAACTAATATACGCTGATGACCATTGCATGTAGTAAGCACACACACACACACACTGCACACTCCACACACGCTCCACACACACACCACACACCACACACATACTCCACACACACACCATACACTCTATGCACACACAACACATTTCACACACACACCACACACTCCATGCACACTCCACGCACACACCACAAGCTCCACACACACTCCATGCACACATGACACACTAATGCGCACTCCACACACACACCACACACTCCATGCACGTATACTCCACACACACAGAGCACACACTCCACACACATTCCATGCACACACACTCCGACACACACACTGCATACTTGACACACACACAACACACTCCATGCACACACAACACACTCAACGTGCACTTCACACACACACCACACACACCACACACTCCACACACACACT
>JAJEJO010000418.1:1029862-1059288 GCA_020662805.1 Glaucomys volans
GCACACACACATACCCCACACCCATGTGCAGTCCTTGCATAGCAGAACAGGACGGTGAAAATAACTATGGAAGCTAAAACCACAATATGACTGTACTAATCAATGGGGAAAATTATGATTCTTCCATGAACTTTAAATTTTCAAAGTAGCTTCTTATTATGTTTTGTATTTCAATTGTGCCTGTTGTAATATTTCCATTCCCATCACGAATTTTAGTAATTTGGAGTTTCTCTCTCCTTCTTTTCGTTAGCATGGCTAAGGGTTTATCAATTTTGTTTATTTTTTCAAAGAACCAACTTTTTGTTTTGTCAATTTTTTGAATTGTTTCTTTTGTTTCAATTTTGTTGATTTCAGCTCTGATTTTGATTATTTCCTGCCTTCTCTACTTTTGGTGATGATCTGTTCCTCTTTTTCTAGGGCTTTGAGCTGTAATGTGAGGTCATTGATTTGTTCTTCCATGACTTTTAAACATTGTTGATGAAACATTATTGAGCTCTCTTGTCTTTGGCTATAAATATGCAGGAAAATGAAAAACAGAAAAACTAATATTTAGTAGATGATAATTTAAAAAATTATGCCGTTAGCTATATCTAATTCACATACCATAAAATTCAGTTTTTAAAGTACAGGATGGAGGGTTTTAGTATAATCAGAGAGCTGTGCAGCATGATCACAACTGAATCTCAGAGCATCTCCAGACTGGGAGAAGAAACCTGTTCCCATCAGTAGTCATTTCTCATTTCCCCGGACTCCAACCTCTGGCAACCACCTTTTATTTTTTGTATATGGATTTGCCTATTCTGGATATTTCATATAAATTTCATTGCATGCTATGTGATCTTTTGTAACAGACTATATTCCCTTAGCAAAAGTTTTCAAGGTTCAGCAATGTCACACCATGGATCCTTTTTAAAGGTCAAATAATATTCCATCAAATAAGATATACCACCTTTTTTTAACCTACTCATCAGTTCTTGGACAAACTTTAAGCAACCTAATAATTAGTGACCAAATAAATAACTGATCAATTCTTTCTTCAAATAACTATTTTGATCTTATTTTTCCAAGATAAAACACTAAACTCGGAAAAAAAAATGAAGTCTTTTACAATTGAGCCATCTTTTCAGTTAGAGCCCCTGAAAACAAAGAATTCCTGTTTTACCTTTTAATTATATATATCTGACATACTCATCTTTTTAAAATAGTTAATCCTAGGGAAGTGTTGCAAGGGAATGCCAGATGAAAAGGGGAAGGTCCTCCTATGTAAGTGCTTGTTCAATTTGTTTAGTAAAAGGTCATGGATATAAATACACTGACATTGGTCCCTTTTCAAGCTGCATCAACAGGTCCTGGGGTTTGATGTTGCATCCAGGGATCACAGTGTGTTCTGTCCTAGGTGACAGGCACTTGGCAAATCCTTATGAAATAGTTGCGCGTGCTGTGCCTTGATAGATAATTCACTTGCTCTCCTTCGGTGTTGTGGGTTGCTGTACTGGTGACTCTGAGCATCAACAAGCAGTTTGACTTCCTCTCAAGCTGCTCTGAGGCTCTGTTATGAACTACAGAAGACAAGCTGAATCTTCAATGATGAGGGACAGTCTCAGAGTCCTGTAGAAAGAAGGACACCTTGTATAGGAACAGGTGCAGGTACGGGTTCCAAATGGACACTGCCTGGACAGTTGTCCCACGTCACCAGGGGACATGCCATGTTTTAGACTTCTTCATAGCCTAAAGCAAGTGACTCCATGACCTAGCAGACTGCTGACAAAAGATCTGTTAAGGCAAGAGTTAATTACACAGAGCGAAAGGAATCTAGAACTGTGGCTGTTTATCCTAAAGTATGGTTGATATTGTTTTTATGGAAATATGAGGAAGCCCTTTAGTTTTTCTTCTGATTGATCTCTAACATTCCATTTGGCAGACAACAGAAATAAAAACTTTAAAAAGTGATTTTGTGTTCTCCCTGTCTCTTAAGAATTCACAGTTTTACCGGGTCTCTTTACTTTCAGTAGCACTGTAGCTATTTTCAAAGGTTCAATGAAAACCTTATTTTGTGATCAAGGAGATAGCTGGTAAGTGGTATTTGAGAATAAATCATATTCAGTTCATTACGACAAGCTCACACTGGGGAATAAAACCGTACTTCCTGTGTGTGAAGAGTGCGTGCAGAATAAGTCAAAATACATTCTATTGTCAGGTATAACTAAACAGAACAAATAATTTTTTTTAATTTGGTTTCTCCTGAATGAATCATAAGCTTTGAAAATAAATCTTGAAGGTTAAATATCATTTTTAAAAAAGTGCCTGCAGAGTCTGTCTGAGACCCTATTCAGTGCCTGTCCTGTGACGGACTGCATTTCAGCCTTGCAGGTACAAAGGGAGGTCACTTTCTGCCAGGCCCAACATGTTAGAAGATTTGGGGACCTCAGGAAAAGAGCCATCCCTCCACATTTACGGGTAATGCAGGTAAAATAGGATGGAAATGAATTTCTTGGTTTGGTTTCCTAGCCTTGAAATAGAAGTGTCAATAACAGAGACTTTTTAAAAGTCCACTCAACACCATCCTGAAACCTCCAGCCAGAAGCTCATATTTTATCCTTAGTAGTCGCTCAGCACAACATCAACTTGAGGCTTTGTAACCTGGATGCCTGTGTGCTACCATACTTTGTGTGGCATCCGGGTGAATTCATGAGACCCGCCCACAATAAGGCCAGCCCTTTGGTGCTCAAGCATTACCTCTAGAGATAACTTATGGTCACTAAAGTTAAGAGAAATTATCCAGAACTTGGAAATAAGTAAAAGAGTTGACTGCAGGTCCTATCAAAATCCTGGAGCATGTTCTAACAGGCCACCCTGATACTCTTGGGGTATAATCCTTTATTGATTTCCTATATGAGATTGACTAGGGATATGGTTTTATGAAGTTCCACGTTAAATTGAAGATTTTGGTCCTGTAGAGATGAAAATGTTTGTGTTCATTAGGAAAGATAAACCTGAGCACTGAAGTTTTATTGCTCTGTGGACACTAGAAAATTATGTTTCTAACCCCGCAATCAGTATCTAGCATTTCTCCTCTCACAAACATTATTCATATGCAGTTTCTTGAATTCTCTCATGAACCAGATTTATCTTGGCGAATCCCTTATGAGTTGGTTGGCACATTTTTAGTCCACAGTATTATGAGATATGAGTTTTTAACTTTTGGAAAAAAACACATTTTGATCCTATTATCTTTATTTAGTCTCACTACCCTAAGAATAAGAGTTTTTCATTTCAGCTTTCATGGTGCTTCTCTTTTGTCCTTATGTGGAAGAACTTTTTTTTTTTAATGCTCTAGGTTGGCAATAATCTGTCAATGAGGAGAAAACTCTCAAAAAAAAAATCACATTTTCCAATTTAAAAGCTCATGTTTCTCTTGGTCTCTCCCATCCACTTCCATGCACACAGACCCCAGAACAGCTTTAAGTCATGTCTGAATGAAGATGCAAGGGTTACAGCCAAGTTCTAGTGTTGGCCATTGCGCTTGTTGTGTAGCTCAGATAGATTGCCTTACAGGACCTGGTTTTCTTCCTTGAAAAAGAATGTTTATCTTTAGAGTAGTACTTTCCAAATTTAACTGCTCATCAAAATCCCTTGAAGAACTTAAAAATAAGTAGTTTTCAAGACCTCCTTGTTTTTCCTGAGTCCCACCTCTGGAGGCTTGGGGCTCGAATCTCCTCCTGGTAATCGTGGGAGCTGGTGAAGAGCCCTGTACTTGGGAATAATTAAATTTACCCGTGACTGACTGTACCTCTGCTTTACCCTCCAGCCCCAGGTGGTTGTATCAGAATTCACCTAGACCCAGCGCTCTTTTTCCTGTTCTAATCCTTGTGGTTCAGCAGGTCTACAAGCTGCGAGTAGATGCAGGCGCCAATGACTGGGCTGGGGAAAAGCACACTCAGTTTAAAAAACAACAATAGTAAGGGACCAGTTGCCTGATTCTCAGTTTAATATGGAGCTGGGCCAATGGGAGAGACTGGAGTTATCTGCACACATAGCTCTGGGTTGTCAAGTTGGGCTATTTTGGAACATGGGTTTTCAGTAATCAGCTATTTTGTGGCTGCATTTAGCAGGCCTACCTTGCAAGGCTAGGGTCCACCTTCCTTTCCTAGATGGTGAACTACCTGAGAGTAGTGACTGTGCTTCTCTGACTGGATTTCCATCACCTGCATGTACCTGGCACACAGCAGACTCCCTGGGTGTGTGGTGGAGGCTGAATGCTTGGCTCAGAGGACTGGCTGCCTCCTGACCTCAGTACTCAAAGTGATGGTGTTATCTCCAGTGGGGGGTTTAATGAGAAACCGGAAGAGGCCCTAGATCAGAGTCCACAAAATGACAGGCCCCTTCAACTCAGAGGCTCTGGAATTGCCTCCTCAAAAATTAAGAATACTTGCCTGGAGTGTGTCCTTGAGACAGAGCAGAGGTAGCAAGGAAACTGTACCTTTTACCTGTCATCAAGATTAAAATTTATCTTGCTTTGTGATACACCTAATTTCCTACATCAACAGTATTGATTTCATAAACTTTATCTTCCAGCTTTCCTATTTTATGCTGTGTTAAAAAGAAACAAAAACAGAGTACCAAATTAGTTCCAGCCCCTGACACACTCTTTGTGGAAACTTAAATTTGGCTTAACACCATGGAGAGAGGTTTCCCTCTTCTTTAGAAATAGGATAATCAGTGACAGTAATAAAGTGAAGGGAAGAAAGCCAAGGCAGTACCTGCCTTTATGTTGGCAATTCAAGTTCCCCAAATTGTTCTACTAAAAAAATATGCCATCTGTTTTTTAAAAGGTGAAGTTTGCTGGTTTGGATTCAAAGTTAGAGTTTGGATTCTGGTCAATTTTTTCTTTTCCCTCTGTGTCCTCTTTGCAAATATTTTTGTTTGTTTTTGTTTTTGGTTTTTTAAGATTTTTTTTTAGTGTTGATGGACCTTTATTTCATTTCTTTATATGCGGTGCTGAGGACTAAACCCAGTGCCTCACACATGCTAGGGAAGTGCTCTACCACTGAGTCACAACCCCAGCCCCTGCAATTACAATTTTTAATAGAAATCTGCATATCCTCTAAATGTGAGTACAAACTTGGTACATAGAAATCCCAGTTAAGACTAGGCGGACTTTAGACGTAAACTGTCTCCTTTTCTCTTGCTCTTGCGAAGACCGCTATGACGTTGAAGTAAGAATGATGTCACACATGTATTTCATGACATACATACATGACACCCATTGCCACCAACCTTGTTTGAATTTCCCTAACTGTGTATTTTTCCTATTGCTGTGGTAACTTGGAGCACTGAATATGGAAAACGTTGAGTAGCTTTACAATGTCCTCATTGACAAAGTCTGGGCTTTTCCTCAGGTAATCAAAATTCATAAATCCCCATGGAAATGACACAGGCAATGGTTGGGTCCTCGAGTCACTTATGCACATTTCTGTAGCCCACAAGGCAGCTGAGCTCTGCTCACCAGGGGCAGCAGGGGACAAGCCAAGGCCTGGGACCTGGAGGTTGGAGCCATGTTCTTCAGGCAAAAAGGGGAGCAGATGTGAGCTGAAGGGACGGAGAACAGGGTCCTTCTTTCCAAGAGGAATGTTCATTGGTCACCTTCTTCTCACCTCAAATATTTAAATCCTGGTGCCCAAAGAGTGCCACATCCTGTGCGGCGTGCCCTCGGCTCCAGGGCTGCCTCCACCTTCCTCACTTTTCAGAACTAAAACTCTCAACTCTTCAGGGTGGTCTCACTCTTGTTAGGGAAGAAATATAACTGAGCTATTTCATTCATGAATTAAAACCAAATATGCCTTCAGAGAACTTTTTAGAAAAGAAGAAACATTTTTTCCAAGAGAAGGTTTATTTGCCATTCTGTTTTTGTTTGTTTTTGTAGAATAGGGCAGGGTAACAAGAGTAGGAAAAGCCATGCAAGGCCTTGGGAAGAAGGCACATTTGAAAAGTATGTGTCAACTGAGGTGACCAGGGGCCACACAAGGCTGTAGACACCCTCGGGCACATTGGATCCAGCAGGGAGATGCTTAAGCCATAGCTGGATTCGTGTTTGTTTTGAGGAACAGCAAAAGCAAATGACCATCATTAAGTCAGTCCTTTGTGTATGGGAGATATTTAGACTTTCATACAGTGTGTGCTGGACTGGGGTATGGAAAAGCTGGTCCTCGAAGATGGAAGAGACTCTGAGGAAGGAGTTAGGAAAATGGAGCTGAGTGACTCTGGGCAAGTAAAACAAAGTGCTTGGCTTTATTTTGTAAACTATTTGCAAGTTGCATGGAATATTTTATGCACATTTCTATTTCTAACTGAATTTGAACAAGATTACCTCGAGATGTCAAATTCCAATGACTTTTTCTTTTGTGCTTGTTTTTAAGAATATTGTCATTGAAATACTGTATATTTTTCCAGGTAGAACTATGTGTTTTTCCAAAGCAGTTTCCTAGTGTGGCCCATCAGAAGATTAAAGACACATACCATGGAATCTGAACTAACCGTGTACAAGCAGGTGAGGACCCAAGTGCACCTCTCAGAGGTCAAGTTACTATGGTGTGAGATGGCAGGAATGGGGACAGGACCCGAGTCCCCAGAGGGAAGAGGGTAAGATCTATGTGTTACTATGGCCGCCAGGATCACTGCTGTTGGTCTGGTTTCCAGCAGGAAGCCCATGGTGGGCATCCTCCCGTGAGAGGACTCCCTCCTGGACTCCAGGTGCCCTGGCTCTACCTGCACAAAGTCTTCCATCTCACACAAAACTTAACTGACAAAGAATTAATTATGTCTATTCCAGCCCTGACTCCTGAGAGGGCCAAGAATCAAAGTCAGATATCTCAGTGAGATTAGGGTTTCTATAGACTTGATGCCAGATTGTTGTGCTGAATTTTCAAATCGTGATTGAAGGCCAGTTCACTCATTTCTCTAATCAAGTTCTCCTTCCATGCCCAGCAAAACACATGCAATCCACAGGGGCTCGAGATAGCAGAGACAAGTTAGTTCGACTTCCAGGTTAAGGGTGATTTGGTTGGAGTGTTAAGATGATCCAAAGTGGGAAGAGGGGGGCATGCTGTAGGTTCTGATTCTATCATATGTTTATTTTAGAGTTTCTTCTTTGTTTTGTGGCTTCCTCAATTGTGTGTAAGATGAAGCAATGAAACTGTCTACCTCACCCACTGCATGTGTGTGTCGGGCATAAGAAGTTTCCATTACGGTTGGGATGGTAGCTGGTCTAAGTAGATCAAATGTTTCCTCACCTTTGTATCTGACTGTGTTCTATTAACATGCATGGGAAGCTCAGAACTTTCTCCCCGGCCTGGTAGTGGAGATGGGTGGATCTGCTTCCTGCCGTGTCAGTCTGATAGTGACCGGGCTTGGAAGGATGAGTCCACAAAGCTGCACGGGGCTGACCAGCATCTCTCTATGCTCAGGTCAACCCAGAGCCACCCCTCATGGGTCTGTGGCCTAACTTGGGCTTCCTCAAGTGTAACCTCGTGTCAACTGGACTTCGTTCACAGAGACGGAGGCTTTGAGAGTGGTTATTCTACCTACCAAGGTGAAGTTTGTGTTCCTTTCTATGATGCAGCTGCACACGCCACTCAGTGTCCTTATTGGTGCCTCCAATAGTTATAAGAAAGTCACAGGCATTCAGATTGAAAGGGAGGAGGATTTGATTCCACCTCTTGATGGAGGAGATGGAAAGATTCTAGAAAATTACATAAGATTAGAGGTATTGTGGAAGCCACCTTTGGAAAGTGCAATCTGCCAGTCATTGCCACCTGTGGGAGGCTTCTGTGACCAGTCACCTGTGCCTCCATTTGGATGTGCTCAATTTGTTTTGTCCTTACTGAGACCTTGTCCTCTGAGATGCAGTTTTCTCTTGAGGCTGAGAGAGGACAGAGAAAAGCAGAAACAAGAGAAGAAAGCACAAGTGTGACAAAGGGGAATGAGATTCTCCCTCATCTTTCCTGGGCCCCCTGAAGATGATGTGAAGCCTATAGACTTAGAGGAAACAACTGAATTTGTCATCTAGTCACATACCAGAGTGTTTAATTTCCTTATTTGATTCCCAAGCATTTGGTAGAGTTTTATTTAATTGTCCCTGACTCTTCTCAGCTGTGTGGCAGAGAATTGCACTAAGACCGGAGTTCCTTTTGGGGTAGAAGTTTAATGACCCTCCTGTGCCAACATATGAGCTGCAGCTTTGATTGGCAGGATCCCTTAAGAGACACCTTCATTCACTCAGTTATGCAATCCACATAGATTCATGAAATGCTCACCACAGGGCAGATGCTTTTCCAGAGCTGAGACTACAACAGAAAGCAAGAAAACATGCAGAACTTCCTGCCCACATAGAAATTGCCTTTTAGTGGTGGAAACAGGCAAGTAAGCAAATAGGTGCCTACAGAGGTGCGTACACTGAAGGAAAGAAACAGGTAAGGTGACAGAGGAAGATGAGGCTGCTGTCCAGGGAAAGCCCCTCAGGAGAGGCAACCTTGGAACCCACTTGAATCAAATTGATTCAGGACTGAAATTCTGCATCTTTTAAGAAATGACTAAGAAAGTTGATCCATATTCCAGATCTTTCTTTCAGACTTTAGGGGTTTGGTATTTGCAATTTTCCTTTACCTGGATGTTTTAAATATTGTAGTCACTTTCTTAATAATTATTATTTTTCTTCACAATAGCCAAGCTTTGGAACCAACCTAGATGCCCTTCAACAGATGAATGGATAAAGAAAATACACAATGGAATATCACTCAGCTATAAAGAGGAATGAAATTATGGCATTTGCTGGTAAACGGATGGAACTGGAGACTTATGTTTCGTGAAATAAGCCAGTTCCCAAAACCGAGGGTCAAATGTTCTCCTGATATGTGGATGCTAACCCACAACAGAGGAAGGTAGAGAGGGGAAGTATAGAAGTTCATTGGATTAGACAAAGAGAATGAAGGGAAAGGGTGGGGGGAGTGGGGGGAATAGGAAAGACAGTTGAATGAATCGGACATAACATTCCTATGCTCATGTACAGTACAGAACCAGTGTAACACACATCTTATTCGACCACAAAAATGGGATCAAAATTTTAATGGGTTGCCCCCCCATGTACATATAACATGTCAAAATATACCGTACTGTCTGTACTGTCATGTACATCTAAAAATGACAAATAAAAATCATTATTAATCTAATGGTTATTTTACTTTACAAGTGTATTTTCTCCCACTAAATCTATTTAGTTCTGTATTCATTCATTCAGAAAATGGGTTTTCATTCATTTTTGCCAAGGATGTTTTCCTTCCATCCCTGGTGGAAAGGAAGTGTGACCCTCAGACACATTCTGTGATCTGGGTGTCCCTTTGGTTCTTCCACTTACCAGCACAGTAGTCTTGGAAAATTCATTTAATTTCTTGGGTACAGTTTTTCTTTCCTGTAAACTGGAAAATATTAGCAACTTTCTAAACACGTTACTTAGTAAACGTTGATCCTCTTTCCCCTACTCCAATCCAGAAATTCCTGCAAACAGTGATTTTATTTTTTATTAGTGACTGAAATCTTTTTTCTTTTTTTGAGGAAGAGTTGGCATAATTGGTAAAGATCTTAGTCATCTGTCATCAAGAGGACATTTCATTCATCATTGTTGGGATCGTTTTTATTGCTCACATTGCAGATTAACCTCAGACTCACAATATCACAAATAGACTTCTCCAGTACTCCTATATAATCAAAACTATGGTATGAACTACACTGAAAAGCTAAGATAAGCGCCACATTCACCCAGCTGCTAGACAGCAAAAGATCAAGCAGAATCGACTTTTCCTAACTACTTGGAGTATTTGCCTTACATCTCAGGACCCACACTTTATCAAAACTGTCAAGTCCCAAAATGACCTCTGAAAACATGCTGTCAGTTACCAGGTGGTTAATTTTAGCTTTAAGAAGATTTGATCAGCACCAAAATAAATATCCCCGATTTCTAAGGAAGGAAGGGCAATCCTTTGTTTTATAGGAGCATGAAAGAGAAATATTTGCTAATAACATATGATAGAGAATTGGGACTTGCTGAAAATTAGTCTTTTGTTTTCTTTTCTACTTCTGGATATAATGGGTCTGACCCTGGAGTGAAAGCATGAGTGGTCAAGAAGCTGAACTCCTCTTGCCTTTTCAATGTGATTTCAGACATAGATTCCTTCCCTTAGTATTCAGAGAGCCATGGGCAGTTCCCCAAAGAAGAAACTTGATGCTAAGAATAAGAAAGATGATGTAAAGGGTCTCTGTGTTTTAGTCTCTTCATATCGACTCGTTTTCTATGGAGAGACCATCCTTTGTCAGTCAGAAAATTCAGCCTTCTAGAAATGTGTCCCCAGGACCTGCACAGTGGCTGGAGTCCTCCTGTAGGAGACAGCTGGCCATTGCTCAGTTCACTGCCGCATTGCCCGTCTGAAACCTGTTACTGCACATTCCAACCCGCCTTGCCAGCATAACATCAGGATATGTTTGGCATTGGAGATCTGTGGAGAAATGACACCTATTTTTGTTTTGTTTTTCCTATAAAAATATAACAGCCCTGCTCAGCATTTTCTCCAGGCATATTGAACGTCACTTCTATCCTTTGACTTTCAGAACGTCCTCAGTGCTGTTCCTCCACGGTCTGGAGAGATCAAGGGACTTTCCCAATGGTTCACAGGCAGAGCAGAACTGAATCTTGAGTCTCCTTGATGATTATCTTCACGTTTAATCTAATGTCTCCAGGGTAATAAATTTCTTCTTTTTACAGCCGTCAGGTTCAGAAGTCCCTTTTCAGCTTTTAGATTACCACCATGTTTCTTAAGAGCATAAGAAATTATGCTTTTATTCTGGGAAAATATATATGTAGGGTTAAAAACTCATTTTCTTGGAATATTCCACATTTGTGACTCTTACATTTTCTTTGGAAAGCTGCAAAATGCTCTGAAAGTATGTAATAAACATAATAATTGTAGACTTTTTTTCCTTATGCTTACTTGAACAATAATAGTCTTGGTAATTTCAAAATATGGAAGATTCACTTGCACATTGGTAGGTGTGAGTGCCTTCATTCCCTCATTTCTGCCTTGGGACTTTCATACCACTCCCTTGTGGACATACTGGTGATTTGCATTGTCTCCATGGCCCATTCTGATTGACTGACTTTGCTGTGCTGATGCACTGTTAGGTATGTGGTGCCTTATGCTAGACAAGAGCACAGTGAAAATCTTGAAAGTGGCATCATCAGATTATGAAATAAAAATTACTTTAGGGCAATGGAGAAACATTTTCAGATAAGTTGGGTTTGGATACTGTATTAACCATGGTCCTTCAGAGAAACAGAATGAATAGGATATATAGAAATATAGGAGGGAGTTTATTATGGTTTATTATGGGGATTGACTCACATGATTATGAAGGCCAAGGATGCTATCTGCAGGCTGGAGAACTAGAAAGACCCATGGTGTAATTGGTGAGGCACTGATGTAACCCATGGTGTAATTTGTTGAGGGGTTAAGGTGAGGCATTGGTGTAAATCCTAGGGTCCCACAGCCTGAGAACCTGGAGAAGATGGATGTTACAGCTCCAAAAGAGAAAACCATTGTGCCCTTCCTTCACCTTGTTCTGTCAAAGCCTTCAGTGCATTAGATGATGCCTGTGCACATTGTTGGGGAGAGGGGACTTTGCTTAGTCCACTGGTTTATATGCTCATCTCTTCCAGAAACATCCTTACAGGCTTATACCAAAATAGCATATTACCAGATACCTGAGTATCCTTTCACTTGGTCAAGTGGAGACATAAAATTAACCATTACAAATATCAAGTCAATCTAGCAATAGTCTAGATATATCCTTTGCAGTGAGTACTATAATTTCTTCTAAGCACTACCTGAGTATTCTATTTTTATTTATCAGAGCAACCACACAATTGATGCAACTACAAAATTGATGCAACTATGCAATTGATGCAACTATGCAATTGATGCACACAAGTTGCCCACACTGTAGTTGGAGGCATTATTTAATACTATGATTATAAATAGCAAAAGGCATAATTGCATTGACTTCTGAGAGGAAGCAGAGTGGTGGTTAGAGCATAGAATGGATTAGATCAGTCTTTTGTTTGTTCTTTTAAAGAGTTTTTTTCATTATTTCCCTGCTAAGGACTTCATTCACCTTTTAAAAATTCAACTTCATTTTGCTACTTTCATTTCTTCTTATCCACTCTACCAATCTCTGCTATTTTATTAGTGTATTTAGACCATTTATATTTAAATTAACTAGGGCTTAAGACATATTTTAATGTTTGCTTTCTTTTGGTTTCTTCTGTTTTTTGTTCTTCTACTTCCTTTTCCTGGTCATCTTGTGAGTTATTTGAACATCATGTAGAATTCTGTTTTGATTTACTTAATAGTGCTTTTGAGTGCATTGCTTAGTTTTTAAAATGGTTGCTCTTGGTACATATATGTGCTGTTAGTATGTGTATATGTACATGTATATATCACATGTTATACATATGTATATATAATTACAGTCTATTGTTATCTACATCTTACTACTTTGAGTCTAGCAGGAAAATATTACCTCCATTTAGGTTCCATTGCTATTTCCAAAATTGAAATATAGTTGTCTCGAGTTTCAGATGGTGTCATGTGGATAAATGAACTGAATGTTTGTATTTCTGTCTCCAAATTCAAACATTGAAGCCCTTATACCCAGTGTTGCTCTGTTTGGAGATAGTGGCTACAAGATAGTTAAGGTGAAGTAAAATCATGAGGGCAAGACTATGACCTGATAGGATTAATACCTTCATAAGAAGAGGTATCAGAGTTGGACATAGTGGTGCACACCTGTAATCCCAGTTACTTGAGAGACTGAGGCAGGAAGATCTCAAACTGGAGGCCAGCTTCAGCAGCTTAGTGAGGCCCTAAGCAACTTAGTAAGACCCCGTCCCAAACTAAAATATAAAAAGGACTAGGATAAGGCTCAGTGATAAAGTGCTATGGGTTCAATTCTGAGTTCAAAAAGAGAAGAAGAAGGAGGAAGGGAAGGAGTAGAGGAAGAGGAAGAGAAAGGGAAAGGGAAGGGTAGGGGAAATTGAGGGAGAAGGGGAAGAGGAGGAGACACCAGAGAGCACTGGGTTTCTCTCTCCCCTACACTGCTCCTACAAGGACACACTGTGGAGGTCATGAGAAGACATAGCAAAAAGTTGTTCATTTGCATGATAGGAAGAGAATCCTTACTAGTAATTGAATCCTTTCAGAAACTTGGCCTTGGACTAAAGGCACAAGAACTATGAGAAAATAAATTTCTGTTGTTTAAGACACACAGACTGGTATTTTTTATGGCCATCTGAGTGAATTAATATAGACTATGTTATAATTTTTGTTTTAATTCTCAAATAAGATTTAGAAAACTCGTTCGGAGAATAAAAGTCTGTTGTATTCAGCCATCTTTCGGTTCTTTTCATTGTCTGTTCCTTCAAAATATTCCTTCTTTTATCACTCCTTCTTGGTTTAAAGAGTTCATTTTAGCCATTCCTGAAAGATAGTTCTGTTAAGTGACAAATTTTCTGAGCTTTCCTTCATATGAGAATGTCTTCATTCCATAGTCTTTCCCGAAGAATTGTTTAGCAGGGCGTAGAATTCACCATTGACAGTACAATTCCTTCAGTGCTTGAAAAATGTGTCATTTCCCTCTGTATTCCATTGTTTCAGATGAGAAATCCACTGTCATTCAAATTGGCAAGTCTCTACATATAATGCCTTGCTTCCTGTGGCTGCTTTCCAGACACCATTTCTAACATATAGAAGTTTAATTATAATGTGGCTTACATTGGATTTCCTTAGGTTTATCTAACTTGAGGTTCTCTGTTTAAAATTTGTAGATTTATGCCTTTCTCCAAATTTGGGGAGTTATTAATCATTATTTCTTTAAATATGGAACTATGGATGGTATGTTATTGGACCTTGAGTTATTGCCTGGATTAAACAGAGCTGGTTTAAAATTCTGTGTGAACCATTATATAGGGAAGTTGGATAAAATTAATCTCTTTATTTTTTTGCTTTTTCTATAAAGTGGGATATGATGCCAGACCATATTGGACTTCTGTTGTTTTATTCAGCAGTTTTTCCATCCCCAATGCATAGGCCCAAATCATTTTATCTGGGGAACTGCTCTTTCTCTATCGTGTTTGGTGGGGCTGCCAATCATAACACTGTCACTTTCATAACAGTTTACAGGGTTAAATTTTGCCTGTCCTAGAAAATAAGCTAATGCATGAGGCATTAGCATAGTCTTGTTCAAATGCATGCCTGGGACAAATGCCTCATCCATGAGGGTTTAATTATAATTTGTTGCATGTATAAATAAATAATGACTCAAACTGCAGCACTGATTCTTTCCCAGCACAGTGAAGGTGACAAAATACTGAAGGATTTGTGATATAAGTGAGCAACTGACTGTAATGAAAAGCAGGAACTTATTGCATTCACAATTTTTCCATCTCCTCATTGCTCTCTCCACAGGACTCCCTTCTGTGGCTACGTCTGTGTCACTGTGCATGTCTTCAGACTCTTGGTATTTTTCTCCCTATGTCTCTAAGCTCCCTTAGTTTTCCTCTCTTTCTCTTATGATCTCTACCCCCCTTACTTTTGTTTCTATCTATTTTGACTCCTAACTCTGCTTTATTCCTACTTCACTTCCATTTTAATCTACCTTTTTGTTTCATATCTGCTCTTTGCAACTCACCATCTCCATTCTTTATCAGATTACAATGAGAGTTTAGCATTTATTTTCTCCTTATTTAGTATTTATTTATTCAGTACTTATTTGCCAACTTGTGGAATAAAGATTTACCTTTCCTTTTCTAACTGGAAGAAGAGTCATTGAATATATTAAAATTAATGTATATGTAATATAAAAATACTAAGCAACCAATTAACGTATCAAATACATTTAAATTAAGTACTATAAAATTAAATGTATTCATATAGAGAAGATAATAGTGCTTTTTAATTCCATCTCTGACTTTTAACTAATTTTAATTTTCTGTGGATCAAAGTATGTTAATAGAAAAAAAAAACCCTGTTCTCTAGTGTAAACATGAATCTATCATGATTTTGATTCAGCTGAGCCTAAAGCCACAGGCACTGTGACAAGCGGGTCTGATGACAGTAATGTTGACTAATCTCCATATGCCTGAGCATCTGGTTTTAAGGAAGTGAACAGGAAGCCCTCAGCACCAGCTCAGCATTTATGGTGTTCATTGACTGATGAATGTTGAATATGCACATCCAGAAATGTCCAGATGGAAGAGCACATGGTGGCCAGGCGGCTGGCTATGTTGACAGACCTATTCTCTGACCTTTCATTCATCCATTCCCCAGACCTCAGTTCTGTCCCTGCCATGAACTGTCTGGTTCCGGGGAGAGAGGCAACTGCCTGCCTCTTCCTGGAGGAGGGAGGGTGAAGTGGCTGGCTCCTACTTCCCAAGCACTTCCCTGATGCTCTGGTTCCATTTTTCCATGTTCCCTCTGTGGCCTCCCCTGTGCTCACCTATCCCCTCTCAGCACTCTGTCCTTCTCTCCCTCCCAGCCCCAGGAGAAGACTTCTCTCTTATTGTGTATCAATATACTCAGCCCTCCAGGATCCTGACCCTTGGTCTTGGAGCCTGGAATACCTGGTCCTTGCAATTTCTGTCCTTCCTTCCAGTCCCTGGCCCTGGTGACATGTGCCCAGTGCTCCCAAACACGTGATTGGAAGGTTTGGTGGAGTACTTTTCTCCTCCTTAAATTACCTTATAAATATTAAAATTGGACAAGGTCCTTCAAAATATTTAAGTGACATTTCATTGCTGTACACAGAGTGCATGCATTTGTATCAATTGAATAATTACTTATCAGGCTAATTGGCTCCAAATCCATTACTTTTTTTAAACGCTAAATTCTAAAACTTACAGGGAGATGGTATTTTTTCCAAACTTGAAATGTGTTCTCCCAGGATGGCTTATAAAGCCGGATTCACACACTGTACATATACTCACATCGTTTTACAATGAGGAAAGAAAGATTGAGATTTACAGGTTTAAACAATAATTTTATTCCACAAGACTTGGACAGGAGTTATGGACATTCCATTTCCAAGATGACTCAATTAATGCAGTCAATTAATGCACACCACCCTTTGAAGTAGCATCAGCAGGAACTAAATTAGCCTTTGGGAGAGGATGTTTATGGCTTTTGTTGATTTCAGGAAAAGGTTTGGCTGATAGGGGCCCCTGCTTCTGGGAGGCGGTTTGCCCCCAAGTGGGAATGAATGGGAGAGCTGCACAGATGCCCTTCTGTCTTCTTAGTCCTGGATGCTATCACCTGCTTCCCCACCGTGAAGTCTGAACTAGTCGGGAGCTGTCACAGGCCTGCACAGCGCCCCCTGCAGGCCAGCATTCATCCTCAGGACGTAGTCATTAGACTCTCCTATTTCTCACTGGTCAATAAAAAACAAAAATAATAAAATGGCCAACATTTAAAACAATAGCTTAACCTAGAGAATTCATTGCAGTCACTTTCAAAACTGTTTATAATTGTTCTGGCTGATTTTGGTAACAGGGAAAGCAAAGAACGGTGGACACTAGGAACTCTCAGACTTCTCTAGTAGACGTTCATTTTCCACCTCTGTTCACATTGTAAAGCAGCTGAGCCTCCATAGACCTAAGTGGGTTCCGACTGTATGTCTTCAAGCAGATTGGGCACCTTGGGTGAATGAAGTCGGGTAAGTCCATGAAACACAACCCAGTTTCTCCTGTACAGGGAGGATATGCACACTTGTTCCACAAAGTTAAATAAAGTGTGTGACCATTTTTGCTGTATTGGACATTTTGTATACTCTAACATACTATAAATTAGGTGGTAATTCAACAATATATTAATTTTCCATTATATGGAGGAAGCAGCTGAAGGATTTTATTTGTACAGAACGACGGTAAAGTTGCTTTCTGATTTTAGGAACATAAAACTGTACCAACAAAACTTGTGCTCTAGGTTTGAGAAAATGCTATAGTGGATGCTAAAGAAATACTCACTTTATTGTCCTTCACATTAAGGGAGCAGACAGCAGAGAGCAGTTCCCCAGACACTCAGAGAGACGGGAATTGCTTGATGTTTATTTATAAGGTACTTTATTTCTAGGGTGAGTATGCAAAATCCAGTGGAGAAAGATCAAAGATTTCTAGCCTGAGAAGTATGCACAAGTCACATGGCCTTTTTTCTTGTAAGATTTGCAAATAAAAAGAGATGCCCACAGGTTCTGTTTTGTAATCGAGACTCCTTCAGTCCTATTTCTTTTAGTGGGGAGGAAAATATGGTGTTGAAAACATTATGTTTATCTAACAAAATAAGGAAATCACAAACCTAAGAAAGATAATATGTATGATCATCATGAAGTTTATTTCTGCTTTTACCAAAGTGAGACATGAGGTTTTGCAGGTGCTTGTGTTGTTTTTGTTTGGGGCAGGAGATGGGGAAGCAGGGAGAGTTTGGAGGGAATGATACAGCTCTACGGTTTTGAAGCTTTCCTCTTGATATAGCTGTGCTAAGTGACTTCATGCAGACTCATTCACTGTAGCCAAAGAAACCAGCCAGGTGAGGGAGGGTAGAGACTAGACTTAGAAACATAGGAGTCAGGTAGAAATTTGAGTTTTTGAAGACTAAGAGAGGGGATAATTATATATTTACATTGAAATATGTAATACCTGATGGATATTAATAGATTTAAAAGTTAATTATGCAACACGTACCGAGAGAAATACAGATTCTATGGATAAGTACAAGAACATTTTTTCTGGGGAACTCAGGCACTTGGCCTTGAAGGGGCTGCTCCTGTATCCCCCTCCCATACACACTGACGGTGTCTCAGAGTCCTTGTCCCAAAGCCTGTGACATGCTTCTGGAATCTGAGCCATGCTGAGCCTCTTACCTGTCTATGCCCATCCCTAATGTGGCAATTTTGTGTTTCTCTTTTATAATCATCTTTGTGTTTCCAGTTTCAGAGTTTCTGGGAAGTTTGAATTATTTATTTTCTTTCAGAGTTTTTAGAAAGACCTCTGCCACAATTTTCTAAAACAAAATTTTAGTTCTTTTTCTCCTTAACAGATGACTGTCAATGAAAAGCTACCATTGCATCAAAACCTTGCTAAGTTCCAGGCAGACACTAGTTAATTACCTAGTGTAGTGTGCACCCATCTTGGAATGAAGATATTGTTATGGGGTTCCAGATGAACACCGGGGATGAACTGAGTAATGAACAGCCGTGGTGTCGAATGCATGATTGGAGAAGCCTGAGGGAGCTGGTCAGAGAGATCGTTAGGGATGATTTAGGCTACTGCTTCATTTTTACAGAGCAGGAAAATGAGCTCTTGACACAGAAAGTGATTTGAGCAGGGTCTTGTTGGGGAATATTCTGGGAACAGAAACAATTCAGGACTATGTTCATATTCTTCTCAGTGTGTGTGTATGTAATTCAGATATAAATGTATTGGTATTTATTACATACCATATAAGTTTTAAAATATAAATCAATAATTATTTCCTCTGTCTTCAAAAACTCAAATTTCTAACCACATCCTATGTTTCTAAGCCCCGTCTCTCCCAGCCCTGAGCTGGTTGATTTCTTTGGCTGCAGTCACAGAGTCCAAGTGAAGTCAATTAGCACAGCTATGTTAGGAAAAAATCATTTCACAACTATAGAGCCATATTGTTCCCTTGAAACTCTCCCTACTTTCCTCCTCCTGCCAAAAACAAAAACACCACAAGCACATCAAAACCTCATGCCTCATTTTGGTAAAAATAGAAACAGACCTCCAGCCCCTGGTCCTTGCAGGGAAACCAGGCCCCCTCCTGAACTAGGATGGGAGACACCAGGCCTGTTGTGATCACTTGTGGCCCCTGGACCCCTGACATTCTGATGCTGCTGCTGAGGCTCCCTGGATCCTGGACCAGGAAAAGGAGGAGCTGGGCTCCTGGCTTCTGGAATAGAGAGTCCATCCATATGAAAGTGCTCAGGACTTCTGTCGGAGTTGCCTAATCATCTTGTTCACAAGTAAGAACTGATTGGATTAGAAATAAGTTAAGAAAATGGGCATTTATAAAGACACATTAAAGACATGGAAGACAAAGAGTATTGGGAAATGGGGATTTACTTCCCTTTCAGCTTAGTTCTGTGGCACAGCCTCATCTCAGCCTACCATAACTTCAAAACCCCACAGGAGAAGATACAAGTGCAAGACCACAGACTTGATGTCCCCAAACCAGCCCCTCTGTCGCCCACTTCCCAGGAGCTCAGGACTCCTCCCTCAGAGCCCCTGGACAGGGCATCAGGGTCTGCTCCTGCCTGCTTGCTCAGCCTGGGTGCCGCACTGACCTTTAGTGGATGGAAAGCTAGTGCTTTTTCTCTCCTTTCAGCTCCTCATTCTTCAAGGGTCAGAGGTGAGTTCAGCAAGGACAGAGTGAGCTCCCCAGAGGTTAAGGTGGAGAGGGGACCAGAGAGTTGTTACCCCAGCAGAGGGAAACAGTAGAATTTCACACCATTTGCCCTGCATCTCCTCACCCGACCTGGGTGCATTCATCAGCACCCCTCAGTTCTCTGTGCTTAGTCTACAGTCCATCCATTTACTGAGTCATCTTCCCGTACATAAGTTTCATTTCCGTAATTGTTCATTTGTCTAAATGTTGTTCTATTTCTGCCCATTTTTGTTTTATACTTCTTGTTCTATTTAAATGCACATCTATTTATCTTACAGTGTTATCTAAATTATTCCATAAAATTCACTACCTTTGCAATAAATTAGTGTTCTGATTGTTGATGATTGATCATCTTACTTATATTTAAATTCTTCACATTGTTTTAGAATTTTGATTGGTATGTTAATTTTAGTAGGAATAAACTGTTCTCTCCTTCCTCAAAGCTGCCCTCTCACCACCTAGCAATTTTATATTTGCCTCTACTCAGTCCCTGGTCCTGCAGTCTAGTCTGGACATGGGATGGCAAGGATATCACAGACTCAGTCACAAAGGGGACACTTGGTTCACTTATTGGGCACCAGGCAACTTGCATAAGGGTACCACCTTCCCCGTGTTCTGCAGAAGTTTACTCAGCCTCCTTCTTGAGTAGGGAAGCCTCAACTCAGTCCATGGTTTCCAGCAATGAGGCTGGTTTGGTCTCATCTCAAGAGAGGAGCCCTTGGGGCTGTTGCAATGGTGGGTTTTGAATCCACACCAGTCTCCATAGCCAGGCCTAGATCCTAGATTACGGAGAGCACTAAATCACATCTTTTATATCACGGAGATAATAGTGCTGACCTCTAGAATCACAAAGAGTCAGTGAAATGCTTCAAGCCCCACAAAGTCTGGCAGGTAGTAGCCCTGTACAAGAGATTGCTATTATTGGGGGAAATTATCTGGAGGACTCTTCTCTCCTCGCTCAGAAGAGCAAGCCTGTAGGAGATAAAATTAACTGGCTCTTTAGCCACAAGGTGCCCCGATTTAAAGGAATACAGACCCAAGTCTGTCCTCACATAAAAGGAGGAACCAATAAAAGGAGAATTTTCAGCATTCAAAGCAAACAGACAAAACAAAACAAAGGCTGTCAGCGTCACTCAGAATCAGGATGCTCAGATCTTGGATTAGTATAAAGTATATGTTGACTTGTTCATTGGTTATAGGGCGCAAACCAAAAGAGTTCTTTCCCAGAATGATATAATAATGGACAAGCTTCTATTCTGTATATAAAATATTTTCAAAACACTGACCAGTGTCTTCTGGTAGCCACTTTGGAGTGTGCAGTATGCCACAGAGCCATTGTGAAAAGAATCGTGTGGGCACTGATGGATCATAGAAATGAAGTGATAAATATCTAACACAGGAAGTATTTTTTGTGATCAATTCACAGAAGGTTAGATTTTGTTCATGCAAAAAATTTTATAATTTTTGCAGAATTTTATTTTTAGTTTTGGGTTTTCTGTAACTCTACCTAAAATACTTTCTATTCAGTTCTAGCACTAAACCTTTGCTGTGGCCATGTCATTGGTCTGGGATATACATTGCCTTCATTTTATCTACTAAAGCACAAAGCACATTTTATTCTTAATACCCAGCATATGTGTGTGTGTGTGTGTACATATATATATAAGACATATATATATATAAAAATATATATATAAATATATATATATAAAATATATATATATAAAATATATATATATATATAAAATTAACTGCAAACTGGGCAGATCACCATCCATTTCCACTCTGCCATCTACTCAGTCCTGGTTGTCATTGGATAGGTGGGGAACTTCGCTGGGTTTGCATGAGGAGAAGTTGAAGATGGGTTCAATTTGGGTTCGTGGCATATGTTTCATGGCTTGCTATACATTGCTGGTCATCCTGGTGTAGCAGAGAGTTCTAGAAGCACTGCTCCTGACCACAATGCCATCTTCCCTAGTGCCATGGCACACAGATACAGGAGCAGAGGTCACAGTGCCGTGAGAAATTGTCCTGAGGAGCTCATTGGTAGAGAATGAGCCAAATTGCAGTAGCAGAGCCAGAAGTTAGTCTGCAGAAAGCAAAAATATAAACAAAACAAAACAAAATAACGAAAGCTTTCTGTATCACGCAGGATCAGGATGC
Source organism: Glaucomys volans (assembly GCA_020662805.1). Classification (NCBI taxonomy): domain Eukaryota; kingdom Metazoa; phylum Chordata; class Mammalia; order Rodentia; family Sciuridae; genus Glaucomys; species Glaucomys volans. Next base: position 1,051,582 of record JAJEJO010000418.1, read on the forward strand.
TCAGGTCTTAGATTAGTACTCACCCCCTCCCCAAAAGTGACACATTACTAGATGTGCAAAATTTTAAGTCAAGGAATCATTTACTTTGATGACAATGTAAATGATAATTCTCTTTTGTCAGGGATATACCTGATAATGTAACAAACAATTACAAAAACAAGATCATTCTTTATTTTTTTGATAGGAATTATAAACATTCTAATATATTGAATTTACAAGTTCATCAGAATATATTAGAATTTTTTTCATTTGTTCGGCACAAACCTGTTGCAATCTTACAAACAGCAAACCTATCTAAACATGGAGTTGTGTTTATGCAATTCCTCTACCAACTAATAAGAGAATTTTGTTCAACCATGAAAAAGTGCAAAGTTATCTTTCTGCTCTTATTATATAAATTTTTTCACAAAATCTTGACATGAAGAAAATGTAAGAAAAATATAGAAACCCTGGGTAGTTGTTTAATAAAACTTGTATATAATAATATTTCTGAATTTTGTGGTATTTGCCAGTTTTTAAAATTTTGTAATTTGTTATCACTTCTTGCTTTTTTAAATAAATGTTCACTGATGTCTATAGTGTATCTAATTTTGTATTCTTATTTTTTTTTATTTATTTTTTTGTACCAGGGATTGAATGCAGTGATCCTCTATCACTGAGCCACCTCCCCAGCCCATTTTTAAATTTTTTATTTAAAAAAAATTTATTTGTTCTAATTAGCTGTGCATGACAGCAGAATGCATTTTTTTTTTTTTTTTTTTGAGACAGGTTCTCATTAAGTTGCTTAGGGCCTCACTAAGTTTCTGAGGCAGTCCTTGAACTTGCAATCTTGCTGCCTTAGCTCCCTGAGTCACTGAGATTATAGACATGCACCACTGTGCCCGGCTATTCTTATTTTAAAATATATCTCAAAATGTGATGGGCTACCGTCCTCCCACACCTGCATTGGTTTCTGCTTGTCTAAGCTGTAGTTCCCCTGTGGATTTCAGTGAGTTCCTGGAGAGAGGGTGATTATGCTACCCTTGAACCCCTCCCTGCTTGGTGCTGGCTGGCTCAGCTCAGATGTCTCACAATGTTTGAGTGATTAATTTGCAAAGTATCTGTTTCTTCCTTTACCATATTTGGCATTGCTCATGTAGCTTTTAAAAATAATTCTGAAGGGTTTCTCTAGTTTCCATGATTTTTAATTCCTTTATTTTAAACAATGTTGCTTATTCTTATCCTGCAATTATGATGGCAACATGAAATAATTTATTAAATAAGATTAGAAGATGTTGAAATTCTGAATTTATCTATACATAAGTATAAATTGATACCACTCCCCTCTCTCCCAGAATCAATCTTAGAGGACTATATAGGGGAAGAATACTTTCCCAAAACCCTTACAGTTTTAATTGTCTGAGGAAGGATAATTCTAACTATTCCTCTATTAGATTTTGGAAGATTTATTGTGTTACAGGATCACTTTCGTTAGCTTCCCATGAACATGAACCCTTTCCTCAACATCTTTCTAAAACAGGTATCACTGAGAAGATATATGGTTTGGTTTGAGGAAGTTTGGCCTAGAGTAGATTATTTTTCCCCAGATAAACAATTCAGTTGAACAAGAGATTTCCCTACAAGAGAGCAGCAGATCTGCTTAGGGAGAAAATGTCTTTTTAATCTATCATTTGGGATATGATGGTCCCTGGATTTAGTTCACAATTGTTGGAAACATGTTGTTGGCAAGAGATAGGTACTAAGAAAGATCACTACAGAAATTTTGACTATATTCCACTGAGCACAGAGATTTAGATACGATTCATATTTCAATGTTTCATATCTCAACATTGCAATTTTCCTTTTGGGTATCTTTAAAAAAGTGAAATCTGTGCTAGGAACAAATGATGTATCTGAAGTTTTCTAGTCAGACGCCCAAACAATGCCAGATATCCCAACTGCATTTCAGGATATCCAAATGCCCTGCTTTGCAAATTCGTGACCTTTGGACTGATGAGGTCCAAAGATGGTCAGGCCATCTAGAGAAGGTCTTTGCTGCCTTCTCTCTCCCGTGGAGAATGCAAAGGGTCAGAAGTTTAATGCAAAGGAGATGTTAAAGAAAAGAAAATATCATGACACTTGATAAGACAGGAAGACTTTACTCAGGATGGTCACAACAGAGGGAGGGATGACTGCAATGAGTTTGCAGTAGGGGAGAGAGATTGGGATCAACATCAATTTTAACAAGGAAAAGTGGAAATGTGTAGTTAAGCAGGGTGGGGGCCCATTACTAAGAGAAGATGGCAGTGACTAAGAAAACTCATCAGGGTTGGAGGGAATTCTGGAGAAATCAGACGATAGGATTCTTGCTAACACTGGACAATGCAGAAAAGAACTCAGACGTCCAAAATTGAGGGTGAGACAGAAGGAAGATTCAGAGTAGATAAACCAAAATTTGGTTGAGGAGAGACTCCATTAGTGGCACACCAAAAGAAACACTGCAATCAGCAATTCTGAGAGTTACAGGGAGGGAAAGGGATGGTTTGGATTATCAGGCAGTGCTGCTAGAACCTTCCCTCTCTGTGGACCAGTCTTGTTCACACACAGCAGGTGGAAGTTGATGCTTTCTGTCAAAAGTCCTCCCTGCAGTCCCTTCTCTTGGATGCATAAACTAAGGGGAGGTGGGGATCCACTGAGAGGACAAGGAGCAGCAGATCACAGGCAGTTGTGGTTTACGATACTCCTGGGTTCCTGTAGTTTATAGGGTTAAATGGGTCAGGTTCCATGTTTTTCCTCAGTGGATCCCAAAGGAAGGTCTAGTCTCCTCTGAAAGGGAAGCAAGCTCAGCATTGAGATGTGGCCCCAAGGTGCTGCCACCCACGAGCCTTTGAGCAGCTCTTATGCAGAAGTTTTCATTTCCTCCTGGGCCACCAGGAAGACTTTGTTCTCTGCTATTTCTCATTTCTACCGTCATATTTTGTACTTTTTGACTTAAGAGTTTGATCTGCTCATTTTGATTCTCCTTGAACTGGGGGAGAGATTGAGATTCACTGGCTGCACAATGTCAACCCACTGTCTTGCTTGACTGTGATCTTGATCCTCCTTCCTCCCTGTGGCCATTCCATCCTAGGGCCCATTTCCTCTCAGTACGTAGCTCTTGGTCAATCGGATCGGATTCCCTTCCTATCAACTGAACTCATTGATTTCTTTAATTTCACAGGTAGACACCTATTAAATAACTTTTGCCAATAGTTGTTAAAAATGTATGTAGCACTTTCTCCATTTGTAGATTATATTATTTGGATTGTCAAATAATTGGTATGGCTTATAAGAAATCACCAATATTGCAGGAAAGAAGAAATAGCCTAGGCTCCATGTGTTTTTTGTTGTTGTTGTTTTGTTTTGTTTTTTACTTTCCCCCCCCTTGAAACTTGTAATCTGTAAGAACAAATTTAGTTTATTAACAAATAAATAAAACAGGTGAATAATTTCTATTAAAACAGAGAGTATGCACGGGTTTTATAATTCATGAATTTACTGAGCAATTCTACGGAAGATGTAATGTTTCAGAGGGTCCAATTCTTAATAAGGAGTAGAATCAGCCCACTGTGAAGCAGCCAGACATTCTAATTAGAAACTGTGCAGCCTCTTCAATGGTGGAGACCTGTAAGTCCCAAGTTATAGATGAGCCACTGATGCGAGCCCTTACACAAGAATCTGGGATTGAAACGAGAAGCAGAAAGCTGAGGCTGGATGGATGCAGGAAGATGTTTTGTGTCACCTCCCAGAGCTCCTATTTCCTCCAGTTAAGTACAGGTAATCTCACCACTAAAGATGTCATTTCACTCATGCTCACTTTTTTCTCTTAGGAAATATTTGTAACATTTCCCCCATAGAAACTCACAAGAGTCCATTAAAAATGGGTCACTCATTCTGACTTTCTGGATTTAATGTCATTCCTCCTTTAAAAAAATGAATGTGCACATAAACTTTATATTTCCTCTCACCATCTGTTACTATAAGCTCATAGACAAAATGTAACTATAAATCACAGTTACCAAACTTTTACTCTTCTCGTCTCATGGGATCTATTCATGAGTGTGACAAATTCACATATTTTTGCATTCTGTGTTTTCCCACTAAATAAGGAGCAAAGGACTTTTTTTTGAAGACCTTGTTATAAGCTCCAAACTTAAAGACTAGTGACCCTGAACTTCCAAGACAACCAACAATCTTTTACCATCATTGGCCATTTTTAAAAACTTCTCTGAGGGTTATAGATGAAAAGAGATTTCATTATAAGACTGCTTTCCTCTTTTTAGCAGGAAAGACTGGTCATTACAGGATGAACTTTGGATAGGGTCTAATTCTGTTTGCTAAATTTCTAGTGACTCTACTGAGGAAAGCAAGCGACTGCTAATTTGTCTTGTGAACCCTTAAGCATCTTTGATGTAAATTTCTGCACAATGATTTGAGCCACATGTTTGTAATAGAAATAGAGGGAAAAAAATACAAAGAGTTTCTCCCACTGTCTCATATAGTTAACAGGGTCCTCAACGTAGAGCACTTCACCTCTGGCTACCAAAATGCGTGTGGGAAGAAAACCAGTTGTCCGGCAGGCACCACCTTGGTCTCCAAACATTTAATTCCATTCTGACACTGTCTGTTGGAGACAATGTCAGGTAGGTAAAGGCTCAGATTCCTAAGACTTCCCACTGACCCACCCCCCAAGTTCTGACCGCAAACATGTAACAGGTTGTTACTACATTTCCCATCACCAGGCTGTAAAGTGGGGCTTCCCTTCCTCCTTGGGGTCAGTTTGCTCAGTGGCTCACAGAACTCAGGGAAACACCTCTGTGTACTAGTTTTATTATGAGGGCTATTGAAAGGATGAAGAGCTGGATAAAGTGACCTGTGGGAAGTGGGGGGGATTCCTTGCCCTCTCTGGGCATGGCGCCCTCCAGCACCTCTACATGATCCTCCATTTGGAATCTCTTCAAACCCAGTCCTAGGATTCCTATTGAGTCCTCATTTGTTGAGCCTGATTTATCAAATCATTGGCCATTGGTGATTCACTCACCCTTCATCCCTTCCCCTTTCCCAGAGGTTGGGGGTGGGGCTCTACTCATGCCTGGAACTCCCAACCTGAGGCTATCTAGGCGTCACCAGTCATCTCATTCACACATGACAGACCTTCTTACCTCTCAGATTAGGGGGCCTGTGCCAGGAAGTGGGAGAGAAGGTCAAATATTTATATCTTATTATAAATCACAAGGTCACAGTACGCATTATGTGGTGTATGGCAAAAACAAATACGAACAACAATGGAAAAAATTTTTAGGTTCATTTTCCTAAAGAAAATAAATTCTACTTTCTGACTAAAATATTACATAGAAAAAAATGGCAAGAAAATAAACTATGAATTTATCCCAGTTCATTGAACCCTAAGAACAACATAGGATGCAAAATTCATCTGTGCTCCAAAGTGACTTGGGTGGTGGCTCCTAGTCACATTGTGTCTTTTCTTGAGTTTCAGCAATAGGACTGTGTGCTGGGCTGTGAGAACTACAGAATAAATAATAACTTTGTTTTTCTTATGAAGAAAGGTGATAAGTCCCCTCCATCCGCCGTGGAGGTATTTGCTCATTTTCTTTCTGGATTCTGCATGGTGAGGGAATTATTTTCTTCTCACACCTGCAACATTCTGCTGTCACCTAGGCTGTGCTATGGTATTAAAAAATTTAAATCCCTCTGGTGAATATCCAATCGTGACCTTTCTTTTTATGGAAGATGTATTCTGTTTCCAATTTTGCTGGGTCTGAAGCAGCTTCTAATGCAAATGAGTACATGTCTTCTAAAATGTCACTAATAAACTCTCTGTCCGGTGGCGTCGGAAGGAGTAAGATGTCACTTAAGACATCACCTCTGCGTTTCAACAAAGATCTTCAAATGAAGAGCTTTTAGGTAAAAATACCTCATTTATTTTATCTTCTGATATGAGAGTAAACTGTGTATATGTCTGAACATGTGCATGAGGATTTATTGTTGTGATTTAAATTATTGGGTACAAAGCCACTTTAGCTTCACATCAGGGAAAATGATTATTACATTTAATCTTTGCTTTTCTATATACTGGAAAATTAGATATGGCAGTGCTAATGCCTAAGTGCTATATTAGAGTCCAGAGATCTAAGCTTCAGAGCCAATCTGGCCTTTTGGGTGACCTTGAGCCTTTCCAACCATTATTTCTTGTGCATGACCTAGAGGTAGCAATACCTGCTCTTTTATCGGGTTGTCATGTGAGATAAGAATCTTGGGATCTATGAAGTACTGTGCAAAATATGAGTTGAGATATTTTTAAAAAGAAGCTCAATTATTTTTGGCCAAAGGGAAATCCAATAATCAAATTGCTATTTATGTCAGTGGACCCCTTTATTGATAACAAATTGTGAATGGAATCTGGGTATTTTGATGCATCATGGTGCTTGAAGGACCAATACTATTAAATGAGAGTTATTTGAGGCACATATTTTTCTGACTTTGAGGTTACTGATTGTTATAGTTTGGACAATGAATGTCTCCCAAAGGCCCATGTGTAAAACACTTGGTCCCCAGGGTGGTGCTACTGGGAATTGGTGGGACCTTCAGGAGATAGGGCCTAGTGGAAGGTCCTTTAGGCCATTGGGGGCATGCCCCTGAAGGGGATTACAATATCCCATTTTCCTTCTTTTTCCTTTTTGCTTTGCCACACACTCCTGCCATGACCTTGCTACAGGTGCAAAGCAATGGGGTCAATCAATTAATTATGAACTGGATTCTTCAAAAGTGTAAGCCAAAATAAGCCTTTTCTCCTTATAAGTTAATTATCTCAGGTATTTCCTTTTGGAAATGGAAGGCTGACTAGCACACTGGTATTAGGGTTAATTTCAAGTCCTGTGGTAAGGCTCACGCATATTATGGTTGTTTCTCTCCATATCTCTGTAAGTAACTGCCACTACATGAACAGACTAGACACTGGAAACTCAGAGACAATGATTTCTCCAGGTAGAGCGCTGGAACCAAGCAGAATTGGGATGTCTTGTTGACATGTCAAGTGTTTGATGAAGTCTTGACACAGAATGTTGCACCTAAATTACAAACTGCTGGATCCTAGGACAGATCCACCAACAGACCACCATCTGGAGGGCGAAACAGTAGTAGGAGTTTTTCCTTCACTTTTTCTTGCCCTTTGTTTGAACCCTGTTCTTCAAGAATCACCCACACACACTCCGATCTTCAGTTTTAGACTTAATGAAATCAACCATACTACATTTGCAAAGTAAAACCTCCCACATATTTAATAACTAATTATTTTGAGTAAAAGTGTCCATTTAGACTGTGCTCTTGGCAATCCTCTACCACTAGCAATGAGAGAAGTGGGCTGCCCATAAAAGCAAGCTCACTCTCTCTAAGGCACATTAGCAGAGGTTTCAAAGTCATGCATTGTTATAAGTGGAAGGTGTCTTGGGCACCAGCCAGGGAAAACAACCCTTTTCTCTTCTTTTCTTTTTATCTTCCCTTCTCTCCCTTCCCTTCCCTTCCCTTCCCTTCCCTTCCCTTCCCTTCCCTTCTCTTCTCTTCTCTTCTCTTCTCTTCTCTTCTATTCTCTTCTCTTCTCTTCTCTTCTCTCCTTTTCCCTTCTCTTCCCTTTTCCCTTCCCTTCCCTTTTCCCTTCCCTCCCCTTCCTTT
>JAJEJO010000418.1:1063952-1082578 GCA_020662805.1 Glaucomys volans
GTGTTCTTAATAAAAGACATTCTAATTGGGGTAAGATGAAATCTTAAGGTGGTTTTGATTTGCATTTCTCTTATAATGAGGGATGTTGAACATGTTTTCATAAATCTGTTGATTGCTTGTAGATCTTCCTCTGTAAAGTGTCTGTTCATTTCCTTGGCCCATTTATTGATTGGGTTATTAGTGTTCTTGGTGTAAAGATTTTTGAGTACTTGGTAGGAATGTGTGACAGATACCATTGCCCTGTGTACATGCATGAATGCACAGTGGTGTGACTCTACTTTGTGTACAACCAGTGAAACAATAGCTGTACTGCATTTGTGTTCAATGAATCAATAAGTAAATTAAAAAATATAAAAAAATAGCAAAACATTATATTAGTCTTTGAATTATATGGCACTAAAGGATATTCCTTAATTTAAAAAATAAATAAATAAATAAATAAATAAATAAATAAAATAAATAAATAAATAAAATACAAAAATAGGGCTGGGGATGTGGCTCAGTGGCTGAGTGTCCCTGAGTTCAATCCCTGGTTCAAAAAAAAAAAAAAGTCCATGAAACAGATCGAGGCTCTGTAGACATAAATGCTGCCAGAGGCCTGATTACTAACTGTGCACACTAACTGTTAGGCCCTCCTGTTGTTTCCGGAAGCCCGAGCACCGCCGTGTACGCATGTGAACACAGTTAGGAGGCGCAGTCGAAGCATTTGCTTTTTTTTTTTTGCATTTCACAGCAGTGCAGATCTGCTTCCTAGACGCACCCACCCCGTCTCAGCATCTTCGTCTCTAAAATTTCTCTGCCTGGAGAAAACCCTACTCATCCTGTAAGGTCTCTGACATAGCCTTGTTTGTGATTGACAATAAATTCAATCATTATCACTATTTTAAGCAGAAAAATTAGCGTTTCGAATTTTGTCCTTTTCTAATGCTATGGAAGACTTGCCTTCGGATTATTCAATTTTATGAACTACAACAGATCATTTCTGTTGTAAAGGAATATCCCTTCTGTATGCAGACAAAACAAACAAACAAAAAGCACAACCAAAACACCAGAACTATGTACTAAAAAACCCTGACATTGATTCTGTATCAAGGCATGGAAAGAGCAGCAGCAGGTCCATTAGAAGACATGGATCTTTGTCCCAAGTCCCTGCTGTCTCTCTGTGCCACTTTTGATAGGTTGGTCACCTCTGAGACATGTACAAATTGGAACATACAGCAAGGTACTTACTAATAGCATATTTAACTTTTCGTCCTTCTTTCTATGAAGGTCAACACAGTTTGTGTTGTGTTGTTCTTTTATATCGAACAACAGCAAAGCTAGGTACCCTGTACCCTGTAATTACTAAGATACTCAATCTTGGTTGGTTTAAGAGAATTAAATTTCACTCTTCCTCATGTTCAAAACATGTATAATGATCTTTGCTCTGCATAATGTACACCAAACTCTGCACGGTATCCTTGCATATCAAGGTGTTTTAGGAGACATATGCAAATAGAAAAATATAGACCAGAGTCTTCATCTCATGTAGATCTGACTTACTGGAATAAGTGTGATTCCAGTGAACTGAAGGGAAATAAACCCCTTACAGGTTGAATGATGACAACTAGAATACCAGATCCAGAGCCTGAATGCTGAAACCTCAATTGTTCAACAATTTCTCTACATTAACAATGGAATTGAGGCTCTTATCTGTTTCTCTGTCTCCATCCATAGGAGTCTATGTTGACCCATGTGTATGTCTATGGAAAGCTGGTATCTTTATTTCTTATCAGGACAATGTCAGCTTTCTCTGCCATACAGTGATGTCTCACATGAACTCAGCACTTGCAGTCATATTGCTGTTCGACCTTCACAAAAGCTTCATGATTAAAAAAAGAATATTCTCCATTTTTTGAGGGTGGGGAAACACACAGAATAAAATGATCTAACTTGTCAATGTCATAGAGTTTCTTAATAACAGAGCCAAGAAAGAAAAAAAGTTCAGGCAGCTCATTTCCCGGTCCCTGTCCTGGATCCTTCTTCCTGTTGCACCCCAGATTGAAAGCTTACTGGGAGACCCAGCTCCTGTGCATCGATCCTCAAGATCAATCCGAGCCACCTCTGTTGTCTGTATTTGACTTCATGTGAGTGACCTGTGGCTAAAGCTATTTAATCACCTTCTCATTCTCCCGAGTTTCTATTGGATGTCTTGGTTTACTTCCAGAAAAGTGCAGAAGACAGATGAGAAGCCATTAGGGGAACATGTTCTTACAACCCTAAGAGCTGCTGTTCAGCATGAGGTCACTATGTCTCTCAGCAGGGTCATTGGCATGTGTCTTTCACTCTGAGGACTTCCTCAGATTGTTTTCTCAGGGCCATCTTTAATTTGGATTACTTGGTATTCTAGATTGTCTAGAGATGTAAGCCATATAAAAAAATTGGGGGAGGGCATTGGGGATACTTGCAAAAGCTACTTTTTATAATATCTGCCTAGGGAAAGTTCTAGTTATTGTAGACTCTATACTGACAGCTCATCTTTTTTGTCTTTCCATAAAACTTAAAATTATTATGCAAGTATCAGCAACAAAACTCCTTCCCTGTTCTTCCCTATAAACTAACAGATGTAAGTAAATATTTTGGATACTTTTATGTTCTTCGACTCATTTTTAGGACAAATGTGGTTTATCCAGATGTATATGACTTTGATAGAAAATATTTGGCAAGCCGCATTTATCAGGCTATTCATTTTCTTTAAAACATCCATTTTTGCATATGACCATGGCATGGAAGATTTAAAAATTATATACAAAATATTTTATTTGCATTTATTGATTACAGACATTGCTGGTTGATGTTGATCTGATTTAACTTGTGATATCTAAACATATTACTGCTTTACCAGAATTTAAAGAATAGAGAGTTGTACTAGACTTATTCAGAAACATAGTTTTAAACTTCCAGAATGTGTGGAATAAAACCATCTGCAATGTAGCAGTTGGAATTGCATCACTTTTGTTACAATCAATGTAATAATTCTATTGAGTGAAGTCTGTGGTTTTTCTTAACCTTCCTATTTCTTAATAGTATTATGTGCACAAAATGGATCCTGATGTTTTCAATAAATAGATAAATACATATATGCATGCATACAAAAACAAATCTAACAGGTAAATCATAAGTATCAATAATATAGAAAACACTAATTTTATGGAAAACTCAGTATGCTGACACAATTGTGCCCACTGTTTACGGTGTCTTGTGTGCCCGCCATTTTACTCTAACCCACTCCAAAATCTTTACAAGGATGTGTTAGAAGCTAACCTATGAAAGATATTCTGTGTTTTAGGAGCCGCACAAGTGTAGGATAAGAGACCCTGACTACGAGGTATTTATGATTTACATGGGGTGGTAAGACAAACAATGGATCAGTGCTCCACAGGGTTTGATCCTACTACTGGGAGGGACAAGCAGACTTGCCAGGTTCATCCTTGGGGCCTCTGGGACTTTGCTCTGGGCATGGGGAGCCTCCTTACCATTAGCTGACAGAGACCCAAGGCTGAGGGAGGGAGAGCAGCCTCCCTTTAGAGGCAGGCCAACCAAGAAGGCCAACCACATGTCCTGCAGCTTACAGTCAGTGTCCTCCATGGACCCTTCTGGGAGGCCAGGGGAATTGGTGATATTAAACTGACCTGAAATGAGCTCCTGGATTTGAATTATATTTCCATGAAATATGTAGCTAATTATGTCATGTAACATACAGTTTCTCCACCATCTGATTCATTGTCAGGGATTCTCACATTAGTGTTTCCTTTACTAAGTATCAGGGTCCCTTCCATCTCTCAGTCAGTATCCTATCCTCAGGCCTGGGGAGCTCCTCTCTGCACTTTATTGATTGATCCAAACACCTCTAGTCCTGATGAGAAAGCTTTTTGCCTCTCTGAGGTGAGCACACAGAGTGAAATACAATCCTGCAGCACTGCCCTTTCTTGTTACCCCAAATGACAAACCTTCAAGGAAATATTTTTAAAAGGTTTAGTCCCGTGGGCAACCTATGGTGAAGATCATACCACAGGGAGGAGTGTCACCAAGTGCTAACCTGGTCCACCAAGTTCTGCTGGCCCCTTTCTCTGCCCTGACTCCTTTTGGAAAAGTAGTGATGGCTTTGATTCTCTTGAGGCTGTTACTGTGGAAACCCATGTGTACCCTTTATGTCTTATTGAACCTTTGTCAAAGCATGAAATGGAAGTATAGACAGATCAATATCTATGAAACTTATTCTATGAAGGGCAGAGTCACAAGAGATGGATCTGGTTACTGAAATGAGGTAGAGCTGTTCATCAAAACATCTACTGAAGGTCTCCTGTGATTCAGAAACAGGGGTAGTGACGGCTGGATGGATAGAAGGAACCCTTTGCTCTCTAAAAATTTTAGATTTATGTGGAATATATAGAAACAAGGAAATGTGTGTTGTAGTGAGACACTGGGTTTATTTAGCCAGGGGAACAAAAATAGGGGATCAAGATGGAACATGGTAGCTGTTTTTAAATAAGGGCAGCATAGTCTTGGACAAAGGGTTGTTCTCAGTGGTACCAAGGGCCCACTAAGGTCACTGATTTTAAAAAGCAAATTCATTTTGATTGTTTAATATAATAGAGACCATTTTAACTATCACAGCTGCCTGAATGAAATTGCCCTCAGTGGGGAGTGGGGAGTGAGCTCTGGAGAAGAGATGATTCCTCACTGAGACCATGGTGGGGATCACATGGGTACCAGTCCATCTCCAAGATGATTTAATCCACTAAAGCTCTGCATTCCACAGTATTTAGGCCTGAATTTTCATAACCAGAGGTCCTGAGTGTGAAACTACCAAACCTCAAAGCTAATTTCTGATCTACCCCAGTTTATTCATCTCAATATCTGCCTTTTGAAAGCAGTACTTCCATTAAAAAAACAAAACAAAACAAAAAAAAACATGAAAACATTTCCAGAACTGTGTTCTCTTCTTAAATCTGTTTGTCCCTCTGGTGAACAATCTTATTTCTTCTGTTAATATTCAGTCTTTCTACTTTATTTTGCAATCTTTAATTTTTGTTTTTGCTTCTGTTAGATGACTGCCAATTCCTTGACTTTGACAGATAGAAGATTGATAGATATTTTTATTGGAAATTATATTGTCTAAAACTCAATCACTTTGCAAAGCAAGTTTCTTCAGAAGGGAGGCCTTTGATTTTTGAGTAAATATGAAGCCTCACTCTTTCACAGCTGCTTAAAATTTTGCTGATTATACTTTGGAACTGCATAATTGGGAAATTAATCTTGAGGATGTCAGAATGCATATTTTTAAAAGTAATTTTCTTAGGGAAATAATACGTATCTCATTATTTTTTACTGTAATTGGTATTCATGGTCCCTTAGTTTATAGGTATAAACTCTGCCAGAGATGGCCAATATCAGTGCTATATATTATTAAAATGGATTAATTTTTCAAATACATCTTCCATTCAATTTCTCATTAAACGAGGCATTATAAATTCTGCTGCCAAGGGATACAAGTAACATGATTATGCAATACTTGCATTATTCAAAGTCCTCTCAGGATGGTTATCTGCTCTGGTTTCTTCTTTATGGAAGAGAATTTTAAGACACCACTGTCAAAAGTGACTAAGAACCAGCCACAGGCCGACTCTTGGATATGCTCATTGCTTTCACAATTAGTTTGTGATCACTCAGCTGGAAGCTGATCTAGGGAGAGACCCAATGATAGAACTGAATTTGCCTTACCTATCATTTCTGGAAGAAAAGTGACTTATTCAAGGTTCACCATCCTTTGTCTAACACAAATGTGAACAAATAAATGGGTAAATAAATTCACCACAATGGATAAAGGAGAGAATGACATATGCCAGAGCAGATCTGGGTAAACAGCAGGAAAAAGTAAATGCTGGTCAGAGTATCTTAGGTCGCCTTACACACTCACAATCACAGGCTGCTGTCCACATCAGAGATTGCTGCTCTGAGTGAGCATTGAATTTCTCAGTGATTAAAAAAGAAGAAAAAAAAAAAGCTGAAGGGAAATTTTGAAGCAGTAGGCCTGAGTCAGTGTCAGGTACTAAACTATTACAAAATTGAAAAAGTGGTCAGGACAGGGTCCTGTTGTTAAGGAGCTCATGATGTCTTGGTTAGGGACATAACTGAGCACAGTGATCTGAATGTGATGTTCCTAAAAGTTCCAGTAAGATGCTACATGCACCCAAAGAAGACATCTTCTCACTTTGCAGGGCACCAGGAGTCAGGAGGCAAAGCTTCCCAGGAAAGGGACATCTGAGCCGTGGGTGGAAGCATAGAGAGGGCTGACCCTGCAGGAAGAGGAAAGAAGGCAAGTAGGAGACCAGCAGGTACAGAGCATGAAGTATGGCTGGACCTGGCTTTTGTGACCATCACTGTGAAGCTCCATGAGTCTGGAACAAACAGTCGGTGGTGGTTCTAGGCCTCTTCTGGGCCTTCTCCTGTGGGCAGTAGAATGTGCCTGGAGGTCATCATGCAGGATAAGCTTAACTGGACCACTTTCTGGAAGGCCATCTGCAGGCAGATTGGAAGGTAACAGGGCCAGAGTGAGGAATCTTGGTTCAGTGCCAGGAAATGCAAAGAGGAAGGCATGAGATATACAGGATCAAATTCAATAGGATACTGTGAGTGATGCACTTGAGATATAAAGGAGAGGTGGAGAATTAATTTTGGACCTTGGGTAGATGAAATTAAACCATTGATGCAAATCAGAAATTGGAGAGTGGTAGAGGCATCCCAGATGAAGTTTCAGTTTAGGGTCTGTTACAGTTGAATTGATACGGCATTGAGGAGTCGCACATGATACAGAGGTATCTAGCACACAGTTTTTTGTTTTCATTTTCTTGATTTTCATAGCATTGTTTAGGAAAGTTCTAAGTTTAACCCAAAATTGAGCAGAAGGTACAGAATTTCCCATGTTTGTCTGATACTACTCTATCCTCCTTGCATCCTCCACCCCAGCCTATTGCACTGTCAATATCTCTCACCAGAGTGTACATTTTTGTTAAAACACGAGGAACCTTCATTGACACGTTATCATGTCAATAGTTCACATTGGGGTTCACTCTTGGTGTTTTGCGTTCTTTGGGTTTTGATAATATATGATGACCCGAGTCCAATACTACAATATCATTCAGAAGATTTTTATGTCTCTAAAATTCCTAATTCTTCTGTAGTTTGTCTATTCATGCCTCCCTTCCCCTTAGTCTCTAGATCTCTAGAAACCACTTTGGTTTTCTTTAACTGTCTCCACAGGTTTTCCTTTTCCACAGTGTCACAGAATTGGAATCATACAGTATGTCACCTTTTCAGATTGGCTTCCTTCACTCTCTCACATGCATGTCAGGTTCCTCTGCATTTTCTCGTGGCTTAATAACTCCTTTCTCTTATTGCTGTGTGACAGTCCATGCCTGGATGTGCCAGTTTGTTTTTGCATTTGTCTACTGGAGGGCATCTTGGTTGCTTCCAGATTTTAGCAATTATGCATAAAGCAACTATAGACTCTCCTCAGCAGGGTTTGGTGTGGACAGAAGTTCTCACATAACTTGGATAAATATCAAGGAGCAAGATTGCTGAGTCATATGGTAGAAGTGCGTTTAGTTTTGTAAGAAACGGCCCCCCTGTCTTTCAAAGCATCATTTCACATTCCCACCACAATCAACGAGGATTCCTGTTGATCCACATCCATGTCACATCTTGTCAGTGTTCTGAATTTTGTCCATTTTAATAGGAATGTAAAAGGACCTTACTGTTGTTTTAAGTTGCAATTCTCTAAGGACATACAATATTTGGTATCTTACACACTCTTAATTTTTCTCTATGTAGTGTTATCATGGGAATGTCTTTCAAATCTTTTACCTACTTTTAAATCATGTTGATCATTTTTTAATGTCGAGTTTTAAGAGTTCTTAGTATACTTGGGGTAGTGTCCATTATGAGATATGATTTTTTAAAATATTTTCTACCAATATTTTCTATCTGTGTCCTGTCCTCTCTTTTTCTTAAGTGGAGTGTTTTATATCTCTAAGATGAGTAAAACAGTCACAATTACCTATCACAACTTATTTAACTTTTAATTTTGAAATAATTACAGATTTATAGAAGAGTTAGAAAGAGAGCAGAGAGATTCTGTGTGCTCAGCTTTGCTTAATGTTGCCATCTCATAAACCCAAGGTGCATTCATTAAGACTAAGAAGTTGACATTTGCATAACAATATCAACTGTCAACTTTTTAGGATGTCATTTGAATTTCCATAAATGTCCTTTTTTTCTTTTTCAGAATCCCTAGAAGGATCCCATTTTGCATTTGATTATTATATCTTCAAGTCTCCTCCATTCTGAGGGTTTCTTAGTGCTGTTTTTCATGACCTTTTCACTTTTGAAGAGTGTTGGTCAAGTGCTTTGCAGAGGATCTCTTAGTTGGGTTTGCCTGATGGTTACTCAGGATATTATTGGGTTATGACTTTGGAGGATACCATCTGATAAGGTGTCCTTTTCATCATGTAATATCAAGGAGTATGTGACATCAACATGACCTTACTGGGGATGGTCAGTTTGATTACTTAGTTAAGATGGCTTATCAAGTTTCTCTGTAACTCTAGTAACTAAGTATTTTTCCCTTTCTGTACTTTTCTGCTCTCTCTTCATTTGGCACAAGTCACTGAGTTCTGCCCCCACGAACAAGGGAAACTACATCCCTCTCATTATGATTCTTTGAAGTTCTAAATGGTCAAGGTCTGTGTAATGTTTATAAACAATGATAATGATAAAATCAATGATTTTGCCTTTTTCCTATGCCGATCTAACAAAAGTTAGTAACTATGAAGGCACCACAAAGAAAGAAAATCCTGGAAAATCCAGGAACTCAATCCAGAATGCATTTTTCTGCCATTTACTTGAGGCTTCCCAGGGAGAAGCTTTCCTTTGGTATTTGATGGCATTTTGTAGCCTGTCTCCCAATTAGAGAATGTTCTATCAAATAATCATTCTATACACAGCAGTTCAAACTCAATCTCAAGCTAGCCATTCAGGTTATGTCAAGCAGAGATCGGAACATCCGCTAAAGGGCTCCGCTAAAGGGATTATGTACCTGGAGTACCCTAGCTTGGAGAGTTGAAACCCAGAAAAAATAAACAAAATAACACCAATCCTCTCATGAGGACTGCTTAGATTAGCTGGATTCTGATCTGAATGTTTATTCATTTCTATAAGAGTACTAGATGTTCATAGAATGAATATTTTATAAGCTATGGCATATGTTCAGAGCAAAAATTAGAGTAATAAAAACTGAACTTTTAAGCTGGATGTAAGTACAATTCTGCACAAATTTCTAAAAGAAATAAATATCCATATGGTTTTCAAGCACCATATATGATGTCCTCCATCTGCTTTTAAGTGCTGGCTTTTTCTTCCTAGCCCCTCCTTTCCTTTCCGGTATTTGATGTATTGTCCATGCTGCAGTTCTCCTGGAAGAGCAGCCAAGTTTTCCAAACACACCTGGCTAAGCTGTTTCCAGTGGTGAGGGACAGATGTTGCCCAAGACAAGGTTCAAGGGTCAAGGGAAGCAGGAAGAGGACTTATGGAGCTGGGGCAGGCAATGCTCAGCCATTTCTTCTACATCCTGCTGGGCTCAGGGTTTTGGAAGAGGAGAGCCAGGAGTGATGTTATCAGAGAGTCACATGGCCAGTGAAAGGTCGGCTGAGTGATCAATCCTTTCCCTTCCAAAGTATCCCTATCTGGCAGCTTCCAAGATGGCAGTGAATAACCCAACTGAAGCTGACAAGCTATAAACTGAAGGCAAACCCAGCTTGGTTTGCTCTCCTTTATTTTTGACCACCTGAAGCAGCATTTTGCTATGTACACACTTTAAGCTAAATAGTAATAAGTGCTTCCCTTCCAGGAAAAGAACTGAATCCAATATGGCAACTATTAATTGTATCAATCCTTTTATTCCTTGATAAATACATCTTTGGAAAAAACAGTGATTTTCTTTACTGAGGTCTACTTTTTATTCTCTAGAGCACAGCCTAGAAATAATTGTGAAATAGTAGGAAAAATAAGAGATTACCAGATAAATAACCAGACTTTGATAGTAGCTTCTCAATTTGCAAACTGTATGCATATTATAAATGAAATAAAGTAAGAGAGGGTATGTATCCTGGATCCAGAAGGATAGGTTGAGGAGTCAGCTAGGGAAAGAGTGGTATGCCCCCCCCAATAGCTATGATTTGAAAGTGCCCCCAAAGTTCATGTGTTGAAAACTTAATCCCCAATTCAAATTAATGGTATTTGGAAGTGGGACTTCCTGAGGTGATTGGGTCATGAAGGTCCAGCCCTTATGAATGAACTCAACCACCTATGGATTAATAGATGAGTGGGTTATTGAGCGAGTGGCTTGTTGGTAAAGGAGACATCTCTCTGCACACTTCTTCCATTTGCCATGTGATATCCCCTGTCCCTTGTGATGACCCAGCAGGAAGGCCCTCACCAGGGGCTGAGCAGATACTAGCATTCCACTGTTGAACTTCCTAGCTACCCGACTGTGAGCTAAATAAATGTCTTGCTTTATAAATTACTCAGTCTCAGGTATTCTATTACAGCAATAGAAAGCAGAGTAAGACAAATATAAAGCATGAAAATGCTGCAGTTCATAGAGAGGCAAATGGTAGGAGGTAAGTGAAAAAGATGGTGACTGTAAAAAGAGTGCTAGATGCAAGAATTGGAACAATTTGTTTATAACTGACTTACGAACTGTGGGCTTTAGAAATAGGGCATAGGAAGGCGTTAGAGGTCTCTGAGTAGTTTCAGAAGGCTGATCCTGTGAGGATCAACATGAGTCTAGGTGAGATGAAGCAAGACCACTGGCAGGGAGACCCACTGAAAGCTGTTCCAATGGTCAATCTGAGGGGGTTGCACAGAAGAAAGGAAGAGGAAGAATGATGGGACATGTGTGAGGTCAAATCACTAAACCTTCCCTTTGCTTCCCATATGGTCAGTTATGGATCATGACCCCTCATGGCCAATTCTGGATGATGAAGTGGGTATGAAGCAGAAGATGAAGGAAGGTTCTGAGAAGACTTCCTGGTCTCTGGGGCAATCAGTGCAAGAGTAAGTGGAAAGTATGATCAGAAAACAGAAAGGTTGCAGGTCTGTGGAAGAAGTCAGTTGCAAACAAGTTGTTCTAGTTCTTGAGATTAAGAAGAAAGTTGGGAAGGGCCCCTTCTCTTTCCTACCCCCCCATTAGACCACATGATCTCTGGGGATGCTCTAACTAAAGTTAGAATTCGTGCAGATTCCCTGCTTTCCAGGAGCTTCCGTGAGCTCACATTGTCCTCTGAGGCTCTCAAGGGCTGCAAGAACTTTCTGCTCCTGGTGGGTGATTTCAGACTCTGTGCTGAGCTTCTGCATGTGTTTCCTTAGGCCAGAGATGTTGACGTGCTGAAGAAAGTACCGCTTGGGAGGAAAACAACCTCCTACTTTGGGGAATGTAATGAGGAAATGTGGATGTTTCTAGCTCACAGCTTTTTATGGGGTATGAATAAGCAAACACAGAGTGAAATGGGAGAGAACAAACATGTGCTTCACTGGAGAAATATTTGCTTAGTGAACGAATCAGTATGAGCCCCATTTATCCTACAGAAGGGTGATGGGCATGCTCAGCACAGGACCCAGGTCTGACCAACCTGCTCTGGTACAGATTGCATGACTGCTTCCTTCATTTATTAGAAGTTCACATATCAAACACCCACTGAACAGCTACTTTATGTGACTGTCTGCTAGGTCCTAGGACACAGATATGCACAGCTTGAGAGTTTAAGGAATTCCCAGTTTAGTGGGTGAAGGAGGCTCCTACGCAATGGATCACAATGCTATTTGGTAGGCTCTGAGATTAGACACAGGTGGGCACTTCATTTCCTCAATTCTTGTTTCACCATGTGAGAGTGACTGGGCACTTGCATTTCATGGGGCGTTTCCTGGGCTGAGGAACAATATAGAAATCTGAAACATTTTGTGCACCTACCTCATGATTCTCTTTAGAATAATCCTCCAAATAATCCTCTTAAAATTGGATGTCTAAAAGAGAGAGTAGGTAGTGTTCTTCAGATCACAATGGTGAGCAGAAAAACTCAGAGGTGACCAAATATCTGACTCTAAAGTCCAAGTGCCTTTCTTCTTTACTGCATTTTTTGGAGAATGGGTCTGGGCCCCCTGCTCTATCTAGTTCACCAAGTGGGTGTGGGTTCAGGGCCCCAACATGCCTCAAGACCTACTCAGATATTTCCAGTTTACCCCTTGGTCTATCCTGTGCCTTTTCCCATCCACACCGGTGGACTGTGGTCATCATAGCAATTGAAGTGCCATTCTTTGCCACAGGGTCCTAACTGGGCCATGGACTCCCGTAACCCATCAGGCTGAGTGGCTTTGAGGCTCCCAGGACAAGGCCCTGGAGCAAATTCAAGCTGGAGGGATCTACGGGCAAGGAAGACACTTGGAAAGAGCCTTCCTGCTTATTCTGATGATTCTTGTCCATCTGGGCACCTTGTGATGGAACAGGACATCTTTCTCTGTACCCCAGACCAAGAGGCTTCACTGGCTCAGACTTACGTGTGAATACTGGGAACTGAAAGAGCTGGGGAGCAGGCACCTCCAAAACCATGATCTCAACACAATTTGGGTTCAGAACCTTGCCTCCTCCGGGTTCTCTCTGTCCACTGCTAGTGCTCCTCGTCTTGCACTGCTTCCCCTGGACCTGTGCTGTCCTTTCCTTCCCTGTCTCAATATCCCTTCTCACAAAAGTCTTTGTGGAGCATCCCGCAGTATGGTGAAGGAGGAAGAGCACAGGCTTTGGGGGTGGACAGACTTGGCCTCGTGTGACTTCAGCGAAGAGCTAACTCTCCCTGAGCCTCATTTCCTCACCTGTAGAATGGGTTTACAACACCCATCTGGAGGAATATGATACTACTTAATAAGATTAAGTTGGCAAATTGTCTGGCACGTTTCTGGGATATTAGAATTGATCTATACAAAATACATTTTCTAGGAAACCTTGCCATTTCCTATAAATTAGTAAACAATTGAATCACTGCTCACATTATATATTCAGGATTACTTTTCATATTTGTAAGTAATGACTCCCACCCTCCACCAGGGCTAGTCTCATCATCAGGAAAAGGTTCAGAAGCAATCAGAAGAATTATGCTTCAGGCTGTTAAAATTTACAGAACCTCAAAGAAGCATTTGGTCATTACTATACGGAAGATCCCTCCACGAAATTCTTGGCCATCTGCTCCCGGGTGATCTGAGAGCAGTGCTGGCCTCAGCCTCAGTTTCTTCTCTTCTCCTCACATCCCCTCAGCAGCGAGACATGCCTGGTTCTCTTCTAATGGACAGCAGGAGCAGGTAGGAGAGGACTAGAAAAGGCACCCCTTAAGTCCCTCACCACAATCATGGGATGATTCAAGAGATGCTGGCCTCTGAAGAATTGAGTGATTTGAAGGCAAGTAGAGGACAGTTGGTTCACCAATGCAATAAGCATTTCTTGGGAGGCTTTTAGTGCCAGGAAATAACCTAGAATCCAGGATAGAGAAAGAGTCAGATGCAGCCTCTGCCCCTGAGAAGCTCATCCTCTTTCTCAGAAGAAAGATAAGTAAAAAGACATTTACAAAACATTGCAGTCAGGGTTGGGAGAGGTTCACACAGCATGCCAACGAACATGGAGGAGATGGCACTCTGACCGGGCTTCCCCCAAAGAGACCAGACCTATGCCAAGTCAAGTGAGGATTGGCCAGGCTGTCACAGGGCATCCCACTAAGAGAACAACGCTGAACCCCCCAAGGGGCCAGATGGGTGCCACTGTCTGGGGCTCAAGGTCCCTGCTGAGGAAAGATAAGAGCTGAGGCTGGAGAGTGAGCAAGAATGGATTTCACAGAACTGTTTTCACATCTAGTGAGTCACTTATTCTGCATGTAGAAGGGTTTTAATTCATTTATTTATTCCCTTCTTAATTTGCCAATATTAGTTGAGAACCTATTATACAGATGTGACTCAGAGTAAATGTTAAGAGCAAGACTATCCAAAGTTCTTGGGTTTAAACTCTGTTTCTGTTATTTGCAAGTTCTGAGGCCAGAGATTAGATTTTTACTCACTCCTTCCCTCACTTTTCTCATGCGTAAATTGGAGATAAGGATGAACTCATCTCACAGAATTACTGTCAGTATTAATTTGACATCAGATATATAAAGCATTTAGGATACTTCTGGAGTCTCAGTAAACATCCACTCAGCTACAATCAGGTGTCTGATGTGTTCTGGTGAGAAATGCAGGTAAAGCCCCTGCCCTCCTGGTGCACGGGGCCTGTGGCAGAGGAAGATGCGGCTGTGAGGACACATATTCAGTACTGAGGGGATTGTGCTTTCATCAGGGAAGACGCTGCACTTAGACTTGGGGGACTGGAAGGGGTTTGGAAAGAACTGCTGTCTCATTTTGGATCTAAGTAGAAATTAGCCAAACAGGGCAGAAAAATGTCCAGGTTTGCAATGCCTCCTCTGACAGCATTGCGGGGTGTGACAGAGGCGAGGAGCGCACAGTCAGGGAGGACCATTAAGGCCAGGGAGACTATGTATGGATCGTGAGTGGGTGAGTCAGGGTCCCAACTCCCTTACACAGATGAATAAAGATGGACTCCAGTGGCTTCTCGTGCCCAGTCAGGAACCAAGCCTGTCCTGACCACTCTTCTACTGGCTTTCAACTCTGAAAGAGATTTCGCCCCTACGCATCTTCAAGTAGAATCACACAGACCCACGCTGTAACGAGGGCATTAAAACCTATGCACAGGAGGAGGAGGCTCCTCTGCTTGGATGAATCCCTTCTGACTGCTACACGCATGCAGCTGTGGCCTGCTGCTTCTTAGGCCGTGTCAGATGAACACGTGCTGTGTGAGCACGCTCCCAAATCCCCCGGCCCACAGGAGCAGAATCAGATCCATGGGTGCTCAAAGGCCTGGATCAACCTGATCCCCATGGATATTTCTCTTCTCATTAGCCAAGACCTTTTCTGTTTACCCTTCCATAGTGCCATTTTGGGCATCAAGTTTGATTGTTGGGTGGGGCCTGAGGATGGCATGACCTAAGTGC
The DNA here is from genome assembly GCA_020662805.1 of Glaucomys volans. NCBI lineage: Eukaryota > Metazoa > Chordata > Mammalia > Rodentia > Sciuridae > Glaucomys > Glaucomys volans. The sequence continues at coordinate 1,079,132 of JAJEJO010000418.1, forward strand.
TCACGTAAGAGCCAGGCAGGCCATTGCAAAGGTGCCTTTGGAGGTGGAGAAGCAACACACCCTGTCTGCAGGTTGATGGAGGTCTCTACAGAGATAGTCTAAAGCCCAAGGCTTACGGGTGTCGTCTCCTCCATTACACGTTGCCTCCGCCTTTATATGCAAACAATCACGGGATCCAGCTGTGCCAGCAGCCCCATGCAGGGTGCATGTGTCTTTCCTATTGTCAGACACAGCTGATAGTCAGCACTTTTTTTTTTTTTGGTTACTTTGTTTAAAACACAGAAACCACCTTTTGGCAGCCAAGATGAAGAAAACATATTTGTTTTGACTCATCGGGAAATGTTAATTTCCTCACATTTATCATGTTTCCCTGAAAGGTAAGAGCTACTTGGGAGTCGAATTTGCATTCAAAATCTTGAAAGAATTCATGGATTCTCCCAGGAACATTCAAACAATTTCACTTATTTCTCTAAATCATGGTTAGTTTAGTCAGGATTTATAAATTAGTAATGTTCCTAAGTAGCCAAGAACTTCTGAAGGGAAATAGAAACCAGGTTCTATTTTAAATGTTACCATTAAAAACAAACAAATGAGCTTTGCCATGTGCATCTGAACAACAGACCCGTGATGTAGGTGGTCTACCTACCCCGTCAGCTCCATGGTGTGAATACACTCTCTGGAAGAAAATGAACTTCAGTGCTTTGTGTGTCTGGCTCTGGAAACCACCAGTTTGCTATTGGGCAGGGCTGTCATCAAAGTGGCCAATGAGAGCTGACTTTATACCCAGTGAGCTTTGGGTTTTAGAGTCACCTGGAGAAGGGAGAGAGAGGTTATGTCAGGCAAGGTACTGTCTCCAGCTAAAAGGCCTCTGTTTAGAGCCCAGCACAGCTACCTTCTGTGCTGAGAACAAACAAGCAAAAAATACATGATGTGTTTCCTTGCTGCCTCAGTTTCTTTCTCTGTGAGATGGTGATGATAATGGCTATTTGTAGGGGCTGAGATAATGAATCTCAACACTCAGAACAGCTTCTGGTACCTAGGGCATGCTCAATATATGTTGTTATGATAATCAACTTCACTTTAAATATATAAACACTATCTTAAACTTTTGTGGATGAGAGTTCCCTTAACTCAGACTTCCCAGCTTCATAAATGAGAAGTTGAAGCATAGACAAAGGAAGTGACTTACTTAAAGTGAGGTTGTAAATGAATGTTGAGTACGCAGGCTGCTGACACCCATTTCAGAACCAGTTGTACTTTGCAGTATTTCCTGTCATTTATTAAGAATAAGATAGGAACACAGAGTAAAGAAAAAGTAGTTCATATGGATGTCTATGGTCTTTCCATCTAGTGAAAGTTTGTTATAAACAAACTTAATTGCTTTTCAGATTTGCCATCTGTTATTTCATATAGGTAGGTTAAAAATTAAATGAAATGTCTTAAACTTATTGTTTTGGAATTCATTAAAAGTGTGTTTTAATTAATTTTGTTGTGTTGAAGGCCCTGAAGCAAGCTTTTTGTGGTTCTTCTGCTGAACCATCTGCCAACGTGAAAAATGATCCTGTCTGCACGTGGGCTTGTGTTCCTGCAGTGGAGACCTCTCGATGGGACGAAATACCACTGGGCCAATCTGGGGCAGCAGGTAGTGTTGCCTGGTCAGCTCCAGCTAACAGTCCTTCGTCAGCAACATGTCAGTGCCAACAGCTGGCACACTCTTCAAGGACTGAATAACATCATGTTAGGGACTGGCCTCCTCACCCTTGAGAAAACAACATGTGGCAGCTCCGGCTTGGGGTCAGCAGATCTGGGCTTTAGAAAATTACCATTGCTATTATATATTTCTCTCTCTATACAAATGTCCTGGCATTGACATTATCTAAGCCTTTGGAAATTCCTCTGGGTTCTGTATTGTAGCTGCCAGCTGTTACTCTTTCAAGTGGTCTAGGTGTATGACTTTAGCAATCTTCCTCACCTGGTGGTGGTGGGAGACCTGCAGGGTGGAGCAAGGGATTCTGGCCTGAGATTCAAGACACGAGCTTTAATTTCCACGTCTGATCAATGAAACCCTTCAATCTACATTTACCGAACACCTGCTATGAGCCAGGCTATTTGTTTATCTCTTAAAATGGAGATGCAGAAGTGAATATCCAACAGTCCCTGACTTTGGGGAGGTCACAGCTTACTGCGGGAGCTGGCATTTAAACAGTCATAAACCTTAAAAGCAGCAGTGGAGCCCGTGGGATGCTGTGGAGGAGTCTTGGACTCAGTGGAAGAAAGCAGAGCAGGGATTTCTGGAGGAGGTGATGGGCAAGTTGGGCTCTGAAGGGAGAAATGAGGAGGGCACAAAGGAAACAGAATGATAAAAGGGAAAGAGAAAGTAGAACACAAACAGGATAATCAATATTTCTCAAGACCAAGGTATGGGCACTGAGGGAGAGATGAGGCGAGAGTAGGAGAACTCTGGAAGTTAGCAAGCTTGGGATTAACTGGGAAGGTAACTGAGATCCCCAAATCAAATGCGAGCAGAAGAATGTCATGATCGTATTTGCATTTCAGGCAGAGCCCTGTTGTTAGTGCAGGGAATTGATTACAGACTGACCCTCATAGGGTCATAAGAAGGACATGGAGGACATTATTATCATCAGACCTGAACTTGAGTGGTAACAAGGTGGATGGAGGCAATTATAATGATTCAGGGATACTCAGCTGATAGAGCAGTAGAATTTTATTACCTATTGCATAAATAGTGGGAGAGAGAAGGGGAAGACATGGGGTCTCCAGGGGATGTGTGGCAAGGTGGATGGTGATTCTAGTTTCTGAGAAGAAAACAAAAAGGAGCAGGAAGAAGAGAAGGGGAGTCAGGCCGAAGAGGTGGAGGAGGAAGAAGAGGAGAGGAAGGGAAACAAGTAGAGAATGTAGAAGAGAGAGAAGAGGAGAGGAGAAAAATGAGGAGGATGAAGTGAGGGTTTGGGAAAAAACAGTGCATTTGATTTTAGACAAGATGATGGGCAATCTGGGTTGCAGATGAATATTCGTGAATCATCATATGTAATAGTTACAGGCAAGCCATGTGAGTACATAGAATTACCCTGGGAAGGAGAGTAGAGAGAATGAGAAGAAAGATACCAGTATGCCACAGCTACCCAAAGTCAAGTGTTTAGAAGGATGAAGTTTCTGGAAACTCTTATCTCTGGGAAAGTTTTGAAATAACTTGAGATACTTAAGCACAGGGAAAAATCAGGAGACAGACAGACTAACTCATGCATTTTCTTATTCAGTACTTAGAGCATCTGGCATGAAATTAAATACAGAATAAGTCCTAAAATTTATTTATTGGCTGATTCTTAAAACTGATTTTACCCAGTTAGATAATATATTGAAACAGGTTCCTTTCTTTTCTAAAATTGATAGATTTTACTATTACTCATTGATTTTACAAAATAAGAA